>JASPKZ010009277.1:0-33293 GCA_030220185.1 Diploptera punctata
AACTCATCATCATCATCATATACTTCAGAATTTGGCCACTTATTGACCTTTTCGGACTCAGAGAAACACCCATCAGAAGTCTTTGAGTGGACGTCCTGGTCTCTTCTTCCTGCGGGTTATATCTAACATTATTTTGTATTCTGTGATCGTCCTTCGATGAACTGTTGTATCATCTTGACTTATAATCAAATTTTGTTTCTAAAGTTCCAGGTGTAATCTTCTAGATTCTTATTTTTTTGTTAACTAAGGAGTGTGATCCTCCAGTCCTCCGAAGATTCTCATTTCAGCACAGATCTAAGTCTCTGTATACCTTCTGTTTCAACGTCCATACTCCTCCATTTTAAAGAATGCGTCGCGGCTTCCAGTTGCTATCTACAATATCATTTGCCGTTTTCTTAAACCATATTTCTTTGCTGGGGTCGTCATATTTCATCCTTTGGCGTTGTTCGTGTTGATACTGAAAGTAGTTTTTGAACTTCCTTAGACAGGTTACTGCAACGCTAAGTGTCCAGTGGTAGGGCTGCTACCTTTTAGTCGCTGGAAGATCAGGATACCGCTTTACTCAGGACCTGATGGAAACGTTATACCAACGCCGTGACTCGGTCCTCAGAGCCTCGTTGTGAAAACGGTTGTACCACGAAAGGTAGATGAATTGGGTAGGAGATGTTATACACACGTCACTACCCCTTACAACCTACTCATTTTGAATAGGATTTACCGAATTGTTTGCATTATAATCTAGAACACGTCTCTACATATTAAGTTGGGCATTTGTTTGAAGTTTCGACAAATTTGACATTTTTTGGTCAAAACTTTAAGACTATACCATTTGTCACACACAAATTTGAAATTCTGTACTTATACTGGATCTTTTTTTTTGCATCATAAACGCTTTACCATTTCTCAAGATAGTAGTTATTCAGTGTCTTAATAATCGAGAATTTTCACTTCAACCTTTTTTGTTAACCTGTAAGTAACGATAAACACGTAAAAACTCAATTTTGAAATTCTGGATTTATACCGGATTTCTCTGCATTATAAGTCCGGGACAACGTCTCTAGATAGTAGTTATGCCAGTTTTTTAAGTTTCGAAAAATTTGACATATTCTGGTGAAACTGTAATTAATATAACAATTTTTCGACATAATTTTGAAATTATATACTTATCCTGGATTTTTTTGCCATCATAAAAAGCATTACACTGTCTCAAGAAAGTAGTTATGCTGTATCTTAATAATCGTGAATTTTTACATTTTTTGGTTAACCTGTAAGACGATAACCACGGAAAACCCATTTTTTGAATCTCTGCCTTTGACACACCCCGGATTTTGTGGCTTTTAAATCCGGACCACGTACCTCTATATAGTAGTTTTGGCATTTTTTTGAGTTTCGAAAATATTTGAAAATGTCTGCGGGCCAAACTGTATGAATATTACATCTTTCAACACAATTTTCAAATTCTGGTACTTCTTCTGGATTTTTTTGCATCAAAAGGCGATTTACCTTGTTCTCATGATAGTTTTTGTTGTGCCCTATCTTTAATAATCGTGAATTTTTTTAACATTCCTTTTGTTCAATCTGTTAAACGATAAACACCTAAAATTCAATTTTGAAATTCTGGCTTTATACCGGATTTTTTGCATCATATACATTCCTGACAACGTTCCCTATAGTAGTAGTTTTGCATATCTTTTGAAGTTTTGAACAATTTTTGACATTTAATGTCCCAACATGTAAGAATATAACATTTTTCAAACCAATTTTGAAGTTATGTACTTATATCTGGGGATTTTTTTTGCATCATAAACGTTTTGCAATGTCTCCAGAAAGTCGTTAGTGCATTTTTTCTTTTCTAGTAATCGAGAATTTTTACATTTTTTTGTTAATTCGCTATTACGATAACCACAGTTTACTCAATCTTTTGACGATCTGTTTTGACACCTCCACCCACGGATTTTTTGCATTCCAAATCCGACACACTGTTTCTAGAGTTGTTGTTTTGCATTTTTTAAATTTTCGAAAAATTTGACATTTTCTGGTCAAACTGTAAGAATATAACATTTTCCAACTCAATTTTGAAATTCTGTATTTATACTGGATTTTTGCACCATAAACGCTTTACACTTTCTCAAGATAGTAGTTGTGCACTATCTGAATAATCGTGAATTTTTACATTTTTTTGTTAATCTGTAAGACGATAACCACGGAAAACTCATCATCATCATCATAGTACATTCACGAATTTAGGCCATTTGTTGACCTGTTTCGGCCTCAAGAGAAACACCATCCAGAAGTCTTTTGAGTGGACGTCCTGGTCTTCTTCTTCCTGCGGGTTGATATCTTAACATTAGTTTGGGTATTCTGTGATCTTCCATTCGATGAACATGTTGTATCCATCTTGACTTATAATCAGAAATTTTGTTTTCTAAAGATTCCAGTGTGTAATTCTTCTAAGATGTCTTCATTTTTTTGTGATCTAGTAGTGTGTATCCTCCAGTCCTCCGAAGACATCTCATTTCAGCAGATCTAAGTCTCTGTATATCCTTCTGTTTCAACGTCCATACTTCGCTACCATTTTTAAAGGATGCTTCGGACATTCCAGGTTGCATATCTTACAATATCATTGTGCCGTTTTCTTTTAAACCATATTTCTTTGCTGTGGGTCGTCATATTTCAATTCCTTCTGGCTTTTTTCGTGTTGAGACTTGAAAGTAGTTTTGAAGTTCCTTAGGACAGGTTACTGGCCAGACGCTAAGTAGTCCAGTGGTAGGGCTGCTACCTTTTAGTCTCTGGACAGACATTAGGATACCGCATTTACTCAGTACCTGATGGAACGGTTATACCGCCGTGACTCGGTCCTCAGAGCCTCGTTTGTGAAAACGGGTTGTACCACGAGAAGGTGAGGATGAGAATTGGGTAGGAGATGTTATACACACGTCACTACCCCTTACAACCCTACTCAATTTTGAAATTAGGGATTTATACCGAATTTTTTGCATTATAAATCTAGGACAACGTCTCTACATAGTAGTTTTGCATTTTTTGAAGTTTCGAAAAATTTGACATTTTCTGGTCAAACTGTAAGAATATAACATTTTCCAACACAATTTTGAAATTATATACTTATACTGGATTTTTTGCATCATAAACGCTTTACACATTGTCTCAAGAAAGTAGTTATGCAGTATCTTAATAATCGTGAATTTTTACATTTTTTTGTTAACCTGTAAGACGATAACCACGGAAAACCCAATTTTGAATATCTGGTTTGACACCGGATTTTGTGCATTTTAAATCCGGGACACAGTCTCTAGATAGTAGTTTTGCATTTTTTGAAGTTTCGAAAAATTTGAAATGTTCTGGTCAAACTGTAAGAATATAACATCTTTCAACACAATTTTCAATTTCTGTACATATACTGGATTTTTTGCATCATAAACGCTTTACACTTTCTCATGATAGTAGTTGTGCACTATCTTAATAATCGTGAATTTTTACATTTTTTTGTTAATCTGTAAGACGATAACCACCTAAAATTCAATTTTGAAATTCTGGATTTATACCGGATTTTTTGCATCATACATCCAGGACAACGTCTCTAGATAGTAGTTTTGCATTTTTTGAAGTTTTGAAAAATTTGACATTTTATGGTCAAACTGTAAGAATATAACATTTTTCAACACAATTTTGAAGTTATGTACTTATACTGGATTTTTTGCATCATAAACGTTTTGCAATGTCTCAAGAAAGTCGTTATTCAGTTTCTTAGTAATCGAGAATTTTTACATTTTTTTGTTAACTCGTATTACGATAACCACAGTTTACTCAATTTTGAATATCTGGTTTGACACCGGATTTTTTGCATTACAAATCCGGAACACAGTTTCTAGATAGTAGTTTTGCATTTTTTGAAGTTTCGAAAAATTTGACATTTTCTGGTCAAACTGTAAGAATATAACATTTTCCAACTCAATTTTGAAATTCTGTACTTATACTGGATTTTTTGCATCATAAACGCTTTACACTTTCTCAAGATAGTAGTTGTGCACTATCTTAGTAATCGTGAAGTTTTACATTTTTTTGTTAACCTGTAAGACGATAACCACGGAATACTCAATTTTGAAATTCTGGATTTATACCGGATTTTTTGCATTATAAATCCACGACAACGTTTGTAGATAGTAGTTTTGCATTTTTTGAAGTTTCGAAAAATTTGACATTTTCTGGTCAAACTGTAAGAATATAACATTTTTCAACACAATTTTGAAGTTATTTTCTTATACTGGATTTTTTGAATCATAAACGATTTACACTTTCTCAAGATAGTAGTTATGCAGTTTCTTAATAATCGAGAATTTTCACCTTTTTTTGTTAACCTGTAACACGATAAACACGGAAAACTCAATTTTGAAATTCTGGATTTATACCGGATTTTCTGCATTATAAGTCCGGGACAACGTCTCTAGATAGTAGTTATGCATTTTTTGAAGTTTCGAAAAATTTGACATTTTCTGGTCAAACTGTAAGAATATAACATTTTCCAACATAATTTTGAAATTATATACTTATACTGGATTTTTTGCATCATAAACGCTTTACACTGTCTCAAGAAAGTAGTTATGCAGTATCTTAATAATCGTGAATTTTTACATTTTTTTGTTAACCTGTAAGACGATAACCACGGAAAACCCAATTTTGAATATCTGGTTGGACACCGGATTTTTTGCATTTTAAATCCGGGACACAGTCTCTAGATAGTAGTTTTGCATTTTTTGAAGTTTCGAAAAATTTGACTTTTTCTGGTCAACTGTATGAATATAAACATTTTCAACACAATTTTCAAATTCTGTACTTATACTGGATTTTTTGCATCATAAACGATTTACACTTTCTCATGATAGTATTGTGCACTTTCTTAATAATCGAGAATTTTTACATTTTTTTGTAAATCGTAAGACGATAACCACCTAATATTCAATTTTGAAATTCTGGATTTATACCGGATTTTTTGCATCATACAATCCAGGACAACGTTTCTAGATAGTAGTTTTGCATTTTTTGAAGTTTCGAAAAATTTGACATTTTCTGGTCAAACTGTAAGAATATAACATTTTCCAACTCAATTTTGAAATTCTGTATTTATACTGGATTTTTGCACCATAAACGCTTTACACTTTCTCAAGATAGTAGTTGTGCACTATCTGAATAATCGTGAATTTTTACATTTTTTTGTTAATCTGTAAGACGATAACCACGGAAACTCATCATCATCATCATAGTACATTCACGAATTTAGGCCATTTGTTGACCTGTTTCGGCCTCAAGAGAACAACACCATCCAGAAGTCTTTTGAGTGGACGTCCTGGTCTTCTTCTTCCTGCGGGTTGATATCTTAACATTAGTTTGGGTATTCTGTGATCTTCCATTCGATGAACATGTTGTATCCATCTTGACTTATAATCAGAAATTTTGTTTTCTAAAGATTCCATGTGTAATTCTTCTAAGATGTCTTCATTTTTTTGTGATCTAGTAGTGTGTATCCTCCAGTCCTCCGAAGACATCTCATTTCAGCAGATCTAAGTCTCTGTATATCCTTCTGTTTTTAACGTCCATACTTCGCTACCATTTTTAAAGATGCTTCGGACATTCCAGGTTGCATATCTTACAATATCATTGTGCCGTTTTCTTTTAACCATATTTCTTTGCTGTGGGTCGTCATATTTCAATTCCTTCGGCTTTTTTCGTGTTGAGACTTGAAAGTAGTTTTGAAGTTCCTTAGGACAGGTTACTGGCCAGACGCTAAGTAGTCCAGTGGTAGGGCGCTACTTTAGTCTCTGGACAGACATTAGGATACCGCATTTACTCAGTACCTGATGGAACGGTTATACCGCCGTGACTCGGTCCTCAGAGCCTCGTTTGTGAAAAACGGGTTGTACCACGAGAAGGTGAGGATGAGAATTGGGTAGGAGATGTTATACACACGTCACTACCCCTTACAACCCTACTCAATTTTGAATATCTGGTTTGACACCGGATTTTTTGCATTACAAATCCGGGACACAGTCTCTAGATAGTAGTTTTGCATTTTTTGAAGTTTCAAAAAATTTGACATTTTCTGGTCAAACTGTAAGAATATAACATTTTCCAACACAATTTTGAAATTCTGTACTTATACTGGATTTTTTGCATCATAAACGATTTACACTGTCTCAAGAAAGTAGTTACGCAGTTTCTTAATAATCGAGAATTTTTACATTTTTATGTTAACCTGTACTGTAAGACGATAACCACGGAAAACCCAATTTTGCATATCTGGTTTGACACCGGATATTTTTGCCATTATAAATCCGGGACACAGTCTCTAGCTAGTAGTTTTGCTTTTTTTCAAGTTTTCAAAAAAATTTGACATTTTCTGGTCAAACTGTAAAGAAATAACATTTTCCAACACAATTTTGAAATTCTGTACTTATACTGGATTTTTTGCATCATAAACGCTTTACACTTTCTCAACAAAGTAGTTATGCAGAATCTTAATAATCGTGAATTTTTACATATTTTTGTTAATGTCTAAGACGATAACCACGGAAAACTCAATTTTGAAATTCTGGATTTATACCGGATTTTTTGCATTATAATTCTAGGACACAGTCTCTAGATAGTAGTTTTGCATTTTTTGAAGTTTCGAAAAATTTGACATTTTCTGGTCAAACTGTAAGAATATAACATTTTTCTACACAATTTTGAAGTTATGTACTTATACTGGATTTTTTGCATCATAAACGCTTTACACTTTCTCAAGATAGTATTTGTGCACTATCTTAATAATCGTGAATTTTTACATTTTTTTGTTAATCTGTAAGACGATAACCACGGAAAACTCAATTTTGAAATTTTGGATTTATACCGGATTTTTTGCATTATAAATCCAGGACAACGTCTCTAGATAGTAGTTTTGCATTTTTTGAAGTTTCGAAAAATTTGACATTTTCTGGTCAAACTGTAAGAATATAACATTTTCCAACACAATTTTGAAATTCTGTACTTATACTGGATTTTTTGCATCATAAACGCTTTACACTGTCTCAAGAAAGTAGTTATGCAGTTTCTTAATAATCGAGAATTTTTACATTTTTTGTTAACCTCTAAGACGATAACCACGGAATACTCAATTTTGAATATCTGGTTTTACACCGGATTTTTTGCATTACAAATCCGGGAGACAGTCTCTAGATAGTAGTTTTGCATTTTTTGAAGTTTCGAAAAATTTGACATTTTCTGGTCAAACTGTAAGAATATAACATTTTCCAACACAATTTTGAAGTTCTGTACTTATACTGGATTTTTTGCATCATAAACGCTTTACACTTTCTCAAGATAGTATTTGTGCACTATGTTAATAATCGTGAATTTTTACATTTTTTTGTTAATCTGTAAGACGATAACCACGGAAAACTCAATTTTGAAATTTTGGATTTATACCGGATTTTTAGCATTATAAATCCAGGACAACGTCTCTAGATAGTAGTTTTGCATTTTTTGAAGTTTCGAAAAATTTGACATTTTCTAGTCAAACTGTAAGAATATAACATTTTTCAACACAATTTTGAAGTTATGTACCTATACTGGATTTTTTGCATCATAAACGCTTTACACTTTCTCAAGATAGTAGTTGTGCACTATCTTAATAATCGTGAATTTTTACATTTTTTTGTTAATCTGTAAGACGATAACCACGGAAAACTCAATTTTGAATTCTGGATTTATACCGGATTTTTTGCATTATAAATCCAGGACACAGTCTCTAGATAGTAGTTTTGCATTTTTTGAAGTTTCGAAAAATTTGACATTTTCTGGTCAAGCTGTAAGAATATAACATTTTCCAACACAATTTTGAAATTCTGTACTTATACTGGATTTTTTGCATCATAAACGCTTTACACTTTCTCAAGATAGTATTTGTGCACTATGTTAATAATCGTGAATTTTTACATTTTTTTATTAATCTGTAAGACGATAACCACGGAAAACTCAATTTTGAAATTTTGGATTTATACCGGATTTTTAGCATTATAAATCCAGGACAACGTCTCTAGATACTAGTTTTGCATTTTTTGAAGTTTCGAAAAATTTGACATTTTCTAGTCAAACTGTAAGAATATAACATTTTCCAACACAATTTTGAAGTTATGTACTTATACTGGATTTTTTGCATCATAAACGCTTTACACTCTCTCAAGAAAGTAGTTATGCAGTTTCTTAATAATCGAGAATTTTTACATTTCTTTGTTAACCTGTAAGACGATAACCACGGAATACTCAATTTTGAATATCTGGTTTGACACCGGATTTTTTGCATTACAAATCCGGGACACAGTCTCTAGATCGTAGTTTTGCATTTTTTGAAGTTTCGAAAAATTTGACATTTTCTGGTCAAACTGTAAGAATATAACATTTTCCAACACAATTTTGAAGTTATGTACTTATACTGGATTTTTTGCATCATAAACGCTTTACACTGTCTCAAGAAAGTAGTTATGCAGTTTCTTAATAATCGAGAATTTTTACATTTTTTTGTTAATCTGTAAGACGATAACCACGGAAAACTCAATTTTGAAATTCTGGATTTATACCGGATTTTTTGCATTATAAATACGGGACCCAGTTCTCTAGATAGTAGTTTTGCATTTTTTGAAGTTTCGAAAAATTTGACATTTTCTGGTCAAACTGTAAGAATATAACATTTTTCAACACAATTTTGAAGTTATGTACTTATACTGGATTTTTTGCATCATAAACGCTTTACACTGTCTCTAGAAAATAGTTATGCAGTTTCTTAATAATCGAGAATTTTTACATTTTTTTGTTAACCTGTAAGACGATAACCACGGAATACTCAATTTTGAATATCTGGTTTGACACCGGAATTTTTGGCATTACAAATCCGGGAGAGAGTCTCTAGATAGCAGTTTTGCATTTTTTGAAGTTTCGAAAAATTTGACATTTTCTGGTCAAACTGTAAGAATATAACATTTTCCAACACAATTTTGAAATTATGTACTTACACTGGATTTTTTGCATCATAAACGCTTTATACTGTCTCAAGAAAGTAGTTATGCAGTTTCTTAATAATCGAGAATTTTTACATTTTTATGTTAACCTGTACTGTAAGACGATAACCACGGAAAACCCAATTTTGAATATCTGGTTTGACACCGGATATTTTTGCATCATAAATCCGGGACACAGTCTCTAGATAGTAGTTTTGCTTTTTTTCAAGTTTTCAAAAAATTTTACATTTTCTGGTCAAACTGTAAGAATATAACATTTTCCAACACAATTTTGAAATTCTGTACTTATACTGGATTTTTTGCATCATAAACGCTTTACACTGTCTCAAGAAAGTAGTTATGCAGTTTCTTAATAATCGAGAATTTTTACATTTTTTTGTTAATCTGTAAGACGATAACCACGGAAAACTCATCATCATCATCATAGTACATTCACGAATTTAGGCCATTTGTTGACCTGTTTCGGCCTCAAGAGAAACACCATCCAGAAGTCTTTTGAGTGGACGTCCTGGTCTTCTTCTTCCTGCGGGTTGATATCTTAACATTAGTTTGGGTATTCTGTGATCTTCCATTCGATGAACATGTTGTATCCATCTTGACTTATAATCAGAAATTTTGTTTTCTAAAGATTCCATGTGTAATTCTTCTAAGATGTCTTCATTTTTTTTGTGATCTAGTAGTGTGTATCCTCCAGTCCTCCGAAGATATCTCATTTCAGCAGATCTAAGTCTCTGTATATCCTTCTGTTTCAACGTCCATACTTCGCTACCATTTTTAAAGGATGCTTCGGACATTCCAGGTTGCATATCTTACAATATCATTGTGCCGTTTTCTTTTAACCATATTTCTTTGCTGTGGGTCGTCATATTTCAATTCCTTCTGGCTTTTTTCGTGTTGAGACTTGAAAGTAGTTTTGAAGTTCCTTAGGACAGGTTACTGGCCAGACGCTAAGTAGTCCAGTGGTAGGGCTGCTACCTTTTAGTCTCTGGACAGACATTAGGATACCGCATTTACTCAGTACCTGATGGAACGGTTATACCGCCGTGACTCGGTCCTCAGAGCCTCGTTTGTGAAAACGGGTTGTACCACGAGAAGGTGAGGATGAGAATTGGGTAGGAGATGTTATACACACGTCACTACCCCTTACAACCCTACTCAATTTTGAAATTAGGGATTTATACCGAATTTTTTGCATTATAAATCTAGGACAACGTCTCTACATAGTAGTTTTGCATTTTTTGAAGTTTCGAAAAATTTGACATTTTCTGGTCAAACTGTAAGAATATAACATTTTCCAACACAATTTTGAAATTATATACTTATACTGGATTTTTTGCATCATAAACGCTTTACACTTTCTCAAGAAAGTAGTTATGCAGTATCTTAATAATCGTGAATTTTTACATTTTTTTGTTAACCTGTAAGACGATAACCACGGAAA
Source organism: Diploptera punctata (assembly GCA_030220185.1). Classification (NCBI taxonomy): domain Eukaryota; kingdom Metazoa; phylum Arthropoda; class Insecta; order Blattodea; family Blaberidae; genus Diploptera; species Diploptera punctata. The sequence goes on from JASPKZ010009277.1 coordinate 10,510, forward strand.
ACCCAATTTTGAAATTCTGGTTTTATACCGGATTTTTTGCATTATAAATCCGGGACACAGTCTCTAGATAGTAGTTTTGCATTTTTTGAAGTTTCGAAAAATTTGAAATTTTCTGGTCAAACTGTAAGAATATAACATTTTTCAACACAATTTTCAATTTCTGTACTTATACTGGATTTTTTGCATCATAAACGCTTTACACTTTCACATGAAAGTAGTTGTGCAGTATCTTAATAATCGTGAATTTTTACATTTTTTTGTTAATCTGTAAGACGATAACCACCTAAAACTCAATTTTGAAATTCTGGATTTATACCGGATTTTTTGCATTATACATCCGGGACAACGTCTCTAGATAGTAGTTTTGCATTTTTTGAAGTTTCGAAAAATTTGACATTTTCTGGTCAAACTGTAAGAATATAACATTTTTCAACACAATTTTGAAGTTATGTACTTATACTGGATTTTTTGCATCATAAACATTTTACACTGTCTCAAGAAAGTAGTTATGCAGTTTCTTAATAATCGAGAATTTTTACATTTTTTGTTAACCTGTAAGACGATAACCACGGAAAACTCAATTTTGAAATTCTGGATTTATACCGGATTTTCTGCATTATAAGTCCGGGACAACGTCTCTAGATAGTAGTTATGCATTTTTTGAAGTTTCGAAAAATTTGACATTTTCTGGTCAAACTGTAAGAATATAACATTTTCCAACACAATTTTCAAATTCTGTTCTTATACTGGATTTTTTGCATCATAAACGCTTTACACTTTCTCAAGATAGTAGTTATGCAGTATCTTAATAATCGAGAATTTTTACATTTTTTGTTAATCTCTAAGACGATAACCACGGAAAACTCAATTTTGAAATTCTGGATTTATACCGGATTTTCTGCATTATAAGTCCGGGACAACGTCTCTAGATAGTAGTTATGCATTTTTTGAAGTTTCGAAAAATTTGACATTTTCTGGTCAAACTGTAAGAATATAACATTTTCCAACACAATTTTGAAATTATGTACTTATACTGGATTTTTTGCATCATAAACGCTTTACACTGTCTCAAGAAAGTAGTTGTGCAGTATCTTAATAATCGTGAATTTTTACATTTTTTTGTTAACCTGTAAGACGATAACCACGGAAAACTCAATTTTGAATATCTGGTTTGACACCGGATTTTCTGCATTATAAATCCGGGACACAGTCTCTAGATAGTTGTTTTGCATTTTTTGAAGTTTCGAAAAATTTGACATTTTCTGGTCAAACTGTAAGAATATAACATTTTCAACACAATTTTGAAATTCTGTACTTATACTGGATTTTTTGCATCATAAACGCTTTACACTTTCTCAAGAAAGTAGTTATGCAGTATCTTAATAATCGTGAATTTTTACATTTTTTTGTTAATCTGTAAGACGATAACCACGGAAAACTCAATTTTGAAATTCTGGATTTATACCGGATTTTTTGCATTATAAATCCAGGACAACGTCTCTAGATAGTAGTTTTGCATTTTTTGAAGTTTCGAAAAATTTGACATTTTCTGGTCAAACTGTAAGAATATAACATTTTCCAACACAATTTTGAAATTCTGTACTTATACTGGATTTTTTGCATCATAAACGCTTTACACTGTCTCAAGATAGTAGTTATGCAGTTTCTTAATAATCGAGAATTTTTACATTTTTTTGTTAACCTGTAAGACGATAACCACGGAAAACTCAATTTTGAATATCTGGTTTGACACCGGATTTTTTGCATTATAAATCCGGGACACAGTCTCTAGATAGTAGTTTTGCATTTTTTGAAGTTTCGAAAAATTTGACATTTTCTGGTCAAACTGTAAGAATATAACATTTTCCAACACAATTTTGAAATTCTGTACTTATACTGGATTTTTTGCATCATAAACGCTTTACACTTTCTCAAGAAAGTAGTTATGCAGTATCTTAATAATCGTGAATTTTTACATTTTTTTGTTAACCTGTAAGACGATAACCACGGAAAACTCAATTTTGAAATTCTGGATTTATACCGGATTTTCTGCATTATAAATCCGGGACAACGTCTCTAGATAGTAGTTTTGCATTTTTTGAAGTTTCGAAAAATTTGACATTTTCTGGTCAAACTGTAAGAATATAACATTTTCCAACACAATTTTCAAATTCTGTACTTATACTGGATTTTTTGCATCATAAACGCTTTACACTTTCTCAAGAAAGTAGTTATGCACTATCTTAATAATCGTGAATTTTCACTTTTTTTGTTAACCTGTAAGACGATAACCACGGAAAACTCAATTTTGAAATTCTGGATTTATACCGGATTTTCTGCATTATAAGTCCGGGACAACGTCTCTAGATAGTAGTTTATGCATTTTTTGAAGTTTCGAAAAATTTGACATTTTCTGGTCAAACTGTAAGAATATAACATTTTCCAACACAATTTTGAAATTCTGTACTTATACTGGATTTTTTGCATCATAAACGCTTTACACTTTCTCAAGAAAGTAGTTATGCAGTATCTTAATAATCGTGAATTTTTACATTTTTTTGTTAACCTGTAAGACGATAACCACGGAAAACTCAATTTTGAAATTCTGGATTTATACCGGATTTTTTGCATTATAAATCCGGGACACAGTCTCTAGATAGTAGTTTTGCATTTTTTGAAGTTTCGAAAAATTTGACATTTTCTGGTCAAACTGTAAGAATATAACATTTTCCAACACAATTTTGAAATTCTGTACTTATACTGGATTTTTTGCATCATAAACGCTTTACACTTTCTCAAGAAAGTAGTTATGCAGTATCTTAATAATCGTGAATTTTTACATTTTTTTGTTAATCTGTAAGACGATAACCACGGAAAACTCAATTTTGAAATTCTGGATTTATACCGGATTTTTTGCATTATAAATCCGGGACACAGTCTCTAGATAGTAGTTTTGCATTTTTTGAAGTTTCGAAAAATTTGACATTTTCTGGTCAAACTGTAAGAATATAACATTTTCCAACACAATTTTGAAATTCTGTACTTATACTGGATTTTTTGCATCATAAACGCTTTACACTGTCTCAAGAAAGTAGTTATGCAGTTTCTTAATAATCGAGAATTTTTACATTTTTTTGTTAACCTGTAAGACGATAACCACGGAAAACTCAATTTTGAATATCTGGTTTGACACCGGATTTTTTGCATTATAAATCCGGGACACAGTCTCTAGATAGTAGTTTTGCATTTTTTGAAGTTTCGAAAAATTTGACATTTTCTGGTCAAACTGTAAGAATATAACATTTTCCAACACAATTTTGAAGTTCTGTACTTATACTGGATTTTTTGCATCATAAACGCTTTACACTTGTCTCAAGAAAGTAGTTATGCAGTATCTTAATAATCGTGAATTTTTACATTTTTTTGTTAACCTGTAAGACGATAACCACGGAAAACTCAATTTTGAAATTCTGGATTTATACCGGATTTTTTGCATTATAAATCCGGGACACAGTCTCTAGATAGTAGTTTTGCATTTTTTGAAGTTTCGAAAAATTTGACATTTTCTGGTCAAACTGTAAGAATATAACATTTTCCAACACAATTTTGAAATTCTGTACTTAAACTGGATTTTTTGCATCATAAACGCTTTACACTGTCTCAAGAAAGTAGTTATGCAGTATCTTAATAATCGTGAATTTTTACATTTTTTTGTTAATCTTGTCTAAGACGATAACCACGGAAAACTCAATTTTGAAATTCTGGATTTATACCGGATTTTCTGCATTATAAATCCGGGACACGTCTCTAGATAGTAGTTTTGCATTTTTTGAAGTTTCGAAAAATTTGACATTTTCTGGTCAAACTGTAAGAATATAACATTTTCCAACACAATTTTGAAATTCTGTACTTATACTGGATTTTTTGCATCATAAACGCTTTACACTGTCTCAAGAAAGTAGTTATGCAGTATCTTAATAATCGTGAATTTTTACATTTTTTTGTTAACCTGTAAGACGATAACCACGGAAAACTCAATTTTGAAATTCTGGATTTATACCGGATTTTTTGCATTATAAATCCGGGACAACGTCTCTAGATAGTAGTTTTGCATTTTTGAAGTTTCGAAAAATTTGACATTTTCTGGTCAAACTGTAAGAATATAACATTTTCCAACACAATTTTGAAATTCTGTACTTATACTGGATTTTTTGCATCATAAACGCTTTACACTTTCTCAAGAAAGTAGTTATGCAGTATCTTAATAATCGAGAATTTTTCACCTTTTTTTGTTAACCTGTAAGACGATAACCACGGAAAACTCAATTTTGAATATCTGGTTTTATACCGGATTTTTTGCATTATAAATCCGGGACAACGTCTCTAGATAGTAGTTTTGCATTTTTTGAAGTTTCGAAAAATTTGACATTTTCTGGTCAAACTGTAAGAATATAACATTTTTCAACACAATTTTGAAATTCTGTACTTATACTGGATTTTTTGCATCATAAACGCTTTACACTGTCTCAAGAAAGTAGTTATGCAGTTTCTTAATAATCGTGAATTTTTACATTTTTTTGTTAATGTGTAAGACGATAACCACGGAAAACTCAATTTTGAATATCTGGTTTGACACCGGATTTTTTGCATTATAAATCCGGGACACAGTCTCTAGATAGTAGTTTTGCATTTTTTGAAGTTTCGAAAAATTTGACATTTTCTGGTCAAACTGTAAGAATATAACATTTTCCAACACAATTTTGCAAATTCTGTACTTATACTGGATTTTTTGCATCATAAACGCTTTACACTTTCTCAAGAAAGTAGTTATGCAGTTTCTTAATAATCGTGAATTTTTACCTTTTTTTGTTAACCTGTAAGACGATAACCACGGAAAACTCAATTTTGAAATCTGGATTTATACCGGATTTTTTGCATTATAAGTCCGGGACACAGTCTCTAGATAGTAGTTTTGCATTTTTTGAAGTTTCGAAAAATTTGACATTTTCTGGTCAAACTGTAAGAATATAACATTTTCCAACACAATTTTGAAGTTATGTACTTATACTGGATTTTTTGCATCATAAACGCTTTACACTTTCTCAAGAAAGTAGTTATGCAGTATCTTAATAATCGAGAATTTTTACATTTTTTTGTTAACCTGTAAGACGATAACCACGGAAAACTCAATTTTGAATATCTGGTTTGACACCGGATTTTTTGCATTATAAATCCGGGACACAGTCTCTAGATAGTAGTTTTGCATTTTTTGAAGTTTCGAAAAATTTGACATTTTCTTGTCAAACTGTAAGAATATAACATTTTCCAACACAATTTTGAAGTTATGTACTTATACTGGATTTTTTGCATCATAAACGCTTTACACTGTCTCAAGAAAGTAGTTATGCAGTTTCTTAATAATCGAGAATTTTTACATTTTTTTGTTAACCTGTAAGACGATAACCACGGAAAACTCAATTTTGAATATCTGGTTTGACACCGGATTTTTTGCATTTTAAATCCGGGACACAGTCTCTAGATAGTAGTTTTGCATTTTTTGAAGTTTCGAAAAATTTGACATTTTCTGGTCAAACTGTAAGAATATAACATTTTCCAACACAATTTTCAAATTCTGTACTTATACTGGATTTTTTGCATCATAAACGCTTTACACTGTCTCAAGAAAGTAGTTATGCAGTTTCTTAATAATCGTGAATTTTTACATTTTTTGTTAATTTCTAAGACGATAACCACGGAAAACTCAATTTTGAAATTCTGGATTTATACCGGATTTTTTGCATTATAAATCCGGGACACAGTCTCTAGATAGTAGTTTTGCATTTTTTTGAAGTTTCGAAAAATTTGACATTTTCTGGTCAAACTGTAAGAATATAACATTTTTCCAACACAATTTTGAAATTATGTACTTATACTGGATTTTTTGCATCATAAACGCTTTACACTTTCTCAAGAAAGTAGTTGTGCAGTTTCTTAATAATCGTGAATTTTTACATTTTTTTTGTTTAACCTGTAAGACGATAACCACGGAAAACTCAATTTTGAAATTCTGGATTTACACCGGATTTTTTGCATTATAAATCCGGGACACAGTCTCTAGATAGTTGTTTTGCATTTTTTGAAGTTTCGAAAAATTTGACATTTTCTGGTCAAACTGTAAGAATATAACATTTTCCAACACAATTTTGAAATTCTGTTCTTATACTGGATTTTTTGCATCATAAACTCTTTACACTTTATCAAGAAAGTAGTTATGCAGTATGTTAATAATAGTGACTTTTTTTACATTTTTATGTTAATCTCTAAGATGATAACCACGGAAAACTCATCATCATCATCATAGTACATTCACGAATTTAGGCCATTTGTTGACCTGTTTCGGCCTCAAGAGAAAAACACCATCCAGAAGTCTTTGAGTGGACGTCCTGGTCTTCTTCTTCCTGCGGGTTGATATCTTAACATTAGTTTGGGTATTCTGTGATCTTCCATTCGATGAACATGTTGTATCCATCTTGACTTATAATCAGAAATTTGTTTTATAAGATTCCATGTGTAATTCTTCTAAGATGTCTTCATTTTTTTGTGATCTAGTAGTGTGTATCCTCCAGTCCTCCGAAGATATCTCATTTCAGCAGATCTAAGTCTCTGTATATCCTTCTGTTTCAACGTCCATACTTCGCTACCATTTTTAAAGGATGCTTCGGACATTCCAGGTTGCATATCTTACAATATCATTGTGCCGTTTCTTTTAACCATATTTCTTTGCTGTGGGTCGTCATATTTCAATCCTTCTGCTTTTTTCGTGTTGAGACTTGAAAGTAGTTTTGAAGTTCCTTAGGACAGGTTACTGGCCAGACGCTAAGTAGTCCAGTGGTAGGGCTGCTACCTTTTAGTCTCTGGACAGACATTAGGATACCGCATTTACTCAGTACCTGATGGAACGGTTATAACCGCCGTGACTCGGTCCTCAGAGCCTCGTTTGTGAAAACGGGTTGTACCACGAGAAGGTGAGGATGAGAATGGGTAGGAGATGTTATACACACGTCACTACCCCTTACAACCCTACTCAATTTTGAAATTAGGGATTTATACCGAATTTTTTGCATTATAATCTAGGACAACGTCTCTACATAGTAGTTTTGCATTTTTGAAGTTTCGAAAAATTTGACATTTTCTGGTCAAACTGTAAGAATATAACATTTTCCAACACAATTTTGAAATTATATACTATACTGGATTTTTTGCATCATAAACGCTTTCACTTGTCTCAGAGAAAGTAGTTATGCAGTATCTTAATAATCGTGAATTTTACACCTTTTTTTTGTTAACCTGTAAGACGATAACCACGGAAAACCCAATTTTGAATATCTGGTTTGACACCGGATTTTGTGCATTTTAAATCCGGGACACAGTCTCTAGATAGTAGTTTTGCATTTTTTGAAGTTTCGAAAAATTTGAAATGTTCTGGTCAAACTGTAAGAATATAACATCTTTCAACACAATTTTCAATTTCTGTACATATACTGGATTTTTTGCATCATAAACGCTTTACACTTTCTCATGATAGTAGTTGTGCACTATCTTAATAATCGTGAATTTTTACATTTTTTTGTTAATCTGTAAGACGATAACCACCTAAAATTCAATTTTGAAATTCTGGATTTATACCGGATTTTTTGCATCATACATCCAGGACAACGTCTCTAGATAGTAGTTTTGCATTTTTTGAAGTTTTGAAAAATTTGACATTTTATGGTCAAACTGTAAGAATATAACATTTTTCAACACAATTTTGAAGTTATGTACTTATACTGGATTTTTTGCATCATAAACGTTTTGCAATGTCTCAAGAAAGTCGTTATTCAGTTTCTTAGTAATCGAGAATTTTTACATTTTTTTGTTAACTCGTATTACGATAACCACAGTTTACTCAATTTTGAATATCTGGTTTGACACCGGATTTTTTGCATTACAAATCCGGAACACAGTTTCTAGATAGTAGTTTTGCATTTTTTGAAGTTTTGAAAAATTTGACATTTTCTGGTCAAACTGTAAGAATATAACATTTTCCAACTCAATTTTGAAATTCTGTACTTATACTGGATTTTTTGCATCATAAACGCTTTACACTTTCTCAAGATAGTAGTTGTGCACTATCTTAGTAATCGTGAAGTTTTACATTTTTTGTTAACCTGTAAGACGATAACCACGGAATACTCAATTTTGAAATTCTGGATTTATACCGGATTTTTTGCATTATAAATCCACGACAACGTTTGTAGCTAGTAGTTTTGCATTTTTTGAAGTTTCGAAAAATTTGACATTTTCTGGTCAAACTGTAAGAATCTAACATTTTTCAACACATTTTGAGTTATTTTCTTATACTGGATTTTTTTAATCATAAACGTTTTACACTTTCTCAAGATAGTAGTTATGCAGTTTCTTAATAATCGAGAATTTTCACCTTTTTTTGTTAACCTGTAAGACGATAAACACGGAAAACTCAATTTTGAAATTCTGGATTTATACCGGATTTTCTGCATTATAAGTCCGGGACAACTTCTAGATAGTAGTTATGCATTTTTTGAAGTTTCGAAAAATTTGACATTTTCTGGTCAAACTGTAAGAATATAACATTTTCCAACATAATTGAAATATATACTTAATACTGGATTTTTGCATCATAAACGCTTTACACTGTCTCAAGAAAGTAGTTATGCAGTATCTTAATAATCGTGAATTTTTACATTTTTTTGTTAACCTGTAAGACGATAACCACGGAAACCCAATTTTGAATATCTGGTTTGACACCGGATTTTGTGCATTTTAAATCCGGGACACAGACTCTAGATAGTAGTTTTGCATTTTTTTGAAGTTTCGAAAAATTTGAAATGTTCTGGCCAAACTGTATGAATATAAACATCTTTCAACACAATTATTCAAATTCTGTACTTATACTGGATTTTTTGCATCATAAGCGATTTACACTTTCTCATGATAGTAGTTGTGCACTATCTTAATAATCGTGAATTTTTACATTTTTTGTTAATCTGTAAGACGATAACCACCTAAAATTCAATTTTGAAATTCTGGATTTATACCGGATTTTTTGCATCATACATCCAGGACAACGTTTCTCTAGATAGTAGTTTTGCATTTTTTGAAGTTTCGAAAAAATTTGACATTTTTGGTCAAACTGTAAGAATATAACATTTTTTCCAAACTAATTTTGAAATTATATAACTTATACTGGATTTTTTGCATCATAAACGTTTTTACATTGTCTCAAGAAGTAGTTATGCAGTATTCTTAAATTCGTGAATTTTTACATTGTTTTGTTCACCTTGTTACGACTATAACCAAGGAAAACCCAATTTGAATATCTGGTTTGACACCGGATTTTGTGCATTTTAAAATCCGGGACACTGATTCTCTAGATAGTAGTTTGCATTTTTGAAGTTTCGAAAAAATTTGAAATGTTCTGGTCTCAAGCTGTATGAATATAACATCTTTCAACACAATTTTCAAATTCTTGTATTATACTGGATTTTTGCATCATAAACGCTTTGCCACTCTTTCTCAATATAGTTGTTGTGCACTATCTTAATAATCGTGAAGTTTTACATTTTTTTGTTACCTGTAAGACGATAACCACGGAAATACTCCATTTTGAAAGTTCTGGATTTATACCGGATTTTTTGCATTATAAATCAACGGACAACGTCTCTAGATAGTAGTTTTGCATTGTTTGAAGTTTGACAAAATTTGACCTTTTATGGTCAAACTGTAAGAATATAACATTTTCAACACAATTTTGAAATTCTGTACTTATCCTGGGATTTTTTGCATCATAAACGTTTTGCAATTGTCTCAAGATAGTCGTTATTCAGTTTTTAAGTAATCGTGAATTTTTCCATTTTTTTGTTAATCTGTAAGACGATAACCACGGTATTATTCAATTTGAATATTTGGATTTGATACCGGATTTTTTGCATTATAAATCCGGGAACACAGTTCTAGATAGTAGTTTTGCATTTTTTGAAGTTTCGAAAAATTTGACATTTTCTGGTCAAACTGTAAGAATATAACATTTTCTAACACAATTTTGAAATTCTGTATTTATACTGGATTTTTGCATCATAAACGCTTTACACTTTCTCAAGGATAGTAGTTGTGCACTATCTTCCTATTAATCGTGAATTTTTACATTTTTTTGTTAACCGTAAGACGATGAACACAGAATACTCAATTTTGAATATCTGGTTTGACTACCGGATTTTTTGCATTTTAAATCAGGGACACATTGTTTCTAGATAGTAGTTTTGCTTTTTTTGAAGTTCTGAAAAATTTGACATTTTCTGGTCAAACTGTAAGAATATACATTTTTCAACACAATTTTTGATATTTCTTATCTTATACTGGATTTTTTTTGCATCATAGTGAGCATTTACACTTTCTCAGTTATAGTATGTGTTTTACTTAATAATCGAGAATTTTTACATTTTTTTGTTAACTCTGTAGGACGATAACCATCCTAAAATTCATTTGAATTCTGGAATTTTTATAACCGGATTTTTTGCATCAACATCCAGGACATACGGCTCTAGATATTAGTTTTGCATTTTTTGGAAGTTTCGAAAAATTTGACATTTTTTGGTCAAACTTGTAAGAATATAACATTTTCCAACCAATTTTGAAGTTATGTCTTATACTGGATTTTTTGCATCATAAACGTTTTGCAATGTCTCAAGAAATCGGTATTCGTTTTCTTAGTAATCGTGAATTTTACATTTTTTTTGTTAATCTTATGACGATAACCACGGAAACCCCAATTTGAATATCTGGTTTGACCCCGGATTTTTTGCTTTTTTTAAATCCGGGACACAGTTTCTAGATAGTAGTTTTGCATTTTTTGAAGTTTCGAAAAATTTGGACATTTTTCTGGTCAAAACTGTAAGAATATAACATTTTCCAACACCAATTTTGATATTTTGACTTATACTGGTTTTTTCATCATAAACGCTTTACCCTTTTCTTGATAGTAGTTGCAGTTTTTAAAATGAGAATTTTTACCTTTTTTTGTTAATCGTAAGATAACCACACTAAAATCAATTGAAATTCTGGATTTATACCGCTTTTTTGCATGATACTTCAGGGACCGTCCTAGATAGTAGTTTTTCATTTTTTGAAGTTTGAAAAATTTGACATTTTGTGGTCAAACTGTCAGAATATACCATTTTCAACCAATTGAATTTTATGTACTTATACGGATTTTGCATATAAACTTTTTTACACTGTCTCAGAAAGTCGTTATTTCTTTCTTAGTAATCGTGAATTTTTACATTTTTTGTTCATTTGTATTACGATACCACTGTTACTACAATTTTGAATATTTGGTTTATACCGGATTTTGCATTGTAAATCGGGACACGTTTGTAGATAGTGTTTGCATTTTTGAAGTTTCGAAAAATTTGGGCATTTCTGTCCACTGTATGAAATAACATTTTTCAACTCATTTTGAATTTCTTTATATCTGATTTTTTGATCATAAAACGCTTTACTCTTTCTCAGATATAGTTGTGCACTATCTAGTACTCGTGAATTTTTACATTTTTTGTTATCTGTAAGACGATAACCACGTAAACTTCAATTTGAATTCTGGATTATACCGGATTTTTTCATTATACATCCAGGACAATTTTGTAGCTAGTGTTTGCTTTTTTTGAAGTTTTGAAAAATTTGACATTCTGGTCAACTGTGAATATACATTTTTTACACAATTTTGAAGTTTTTTCTTATACTGGATTTTTTGCTTATAAACGTTTGCACTTTTCAGATATCTTTTTCAGTTCTTAGTACTCGAGAATTTTACCTTTTTTGTGCCTGTATTACGATACCACGGTAATCCATTTTGGAATTCTGTTTTGTACACCGGGTATTTTTTGGCATTACAAAATCCGGAACACAGTTTCTAGATAGTAGTTTTTCATTTTTGAAGTTTCGAAAAATTTGACATTTTCTGGTCAAAATCTGTAGGAATATAACATTTTCCAAATCAATTTTGAAATTCGGACTTATACTGGATTTTTTGCATCATAAACGCTTTTCCTGTTCTCAAGATATTAGTTGTGCATTATCTTAGTAATCGTGAAGTTTTACATTTTTTTGTAACCTGTAAGACGATAACCACGGAATTACTCAATTTTGAAATTCTGGATTTATACCGATTTTTTGCATTATAAATCCACGACAGTTTGTAGCTAGTAGTTTTTGCATTTTTTGAAGTTTCGAAAAATTGACATTTTCTGGTCAAACTGTAAGAATATAAAATTTTTTCAACACAATTTTGAAGTATTTTCTTATCTGGATTTTTTGAATCATAAAGTTTACACTTTCTCAAGATATTTTTGCAGTTTCTTAATCATCGAGAATTTCACCCTTTTTTGTTAACTGTAACACGATAACACGGAAAACTCAATTTTGAAATTCGGCTTTATACCGATTTCTGCATTATAAGTCCGGGACAAGTCTTGATAGTAGTTATGCATTTTTGAAGTTTCGAAAAATTTGACATTTCTGGTCAAACTGTAAGAATATACCATTTTCCAAATAATTTTGAAATTATATGTATACTGGATTTTTGCATCATAACGCTTTACAATTGTCTCAAGAAAGTAGTTATGCAGTATCTAATAATCGTGAATTTTACATTTTTTTGTTCACCGTAAGACGATACCACGGAAACCCAAATTTTGAAATCTGGTTTGACACCGGATTTTGTGCATTTAAACCGGGACACGGACTCTAGTAGTGTTTTGATTTTTTGAAGTTTCGAAAATTTGAAATGTTCTGCCAAAGGTTATGAATATAACACTTTCAACACAATTTTCAATTCTTACTATACTGGGATTTTTTGCTCCTAGCGATTTACACTTTTCATGATAGTGTTGTGCACTATTTAATAATCGGAATTTTACATTTTTTTGTAATCTGTAAGACGATAACCACCTAAAATTCAATTTGAATCTTGATTTATACCGGATTTTTTGCATCTTACCTCCAGGCCAACGCTTAGATAGTAGTTTTGCATTTTGAAGTTTGAAAAATTTGAATTTATGTTCAAACTGTTAGAAAAACATTTTTCAAAACCAATTTTGAAGTTATGTACTTATCTGGATTTGCAATAAACGTTTTGAATGTCTCAAGAAAGTCGTTTATCAGTTCTAGTCTCGTGAATTTACATTTTTGTTAACTCGTATACGAAACCACAGTTTACTCATTTTGAATATCTGGTTGACACCGGATTTTTTGCATTACAAATCCGGAAACCACAGTTTCTAGATAGTAGTTTGCATTTTTTGAAGTTTCGAAAAATTTGACATTTTCTGGTCAAAGTGTAAGAATATAACATTTTCCAACTCAATTTTGAAATTCTGTACTTATACTGGATTTTTTGCATCATAAACGCTTTACACTTTCTCAAGATAGTAGTTGTGCACTATCTTAGTAATCGTGAAGTTTTACATTTTTTGTTAACCTGTAAGACGATAACCACGGAATACTCAATTTTGAAATTCTGGATTTATACCGGATTTTTTACATTATAAATCCACGACAACGTTTGTAGATAGTAGTTTTTGCGTTTTTTTTGAAGTTTTAAAAAACATTTAATTTTCTGGTCAAACTGTAAGAATATAACATTTTTCAACACCATTTTGAAGTTATTTTCTTATTACTGGATTTTTTGAATCATAACGATTTACATTTCTCAAGATAGTAGGTAGCAGTTTCTTAATAATCGAGAATTTTCACCTTTTTTTGTTAACCTGTAACACTATTAAAAATATATATACAGTCAATATGCCCATTTCACCCATAAATGTTTAAAATGGTCCAACAGTTTCTACAGCCAAGCTTTCATTCTCAAGGACCAGTCAATATCTGGCCTTGAGAATGACAGCTTGGCTGTAGAAACTTGTTGACCATTTTAAACATTTATTGGTGTAAGTGAAAGGCATATTGACTGTTATTATATTTTAATATTGTATCAGCAAGAAGGATCAATTGTGTATTAAAACCTGTAACACGATAAAAACACTACTTACTCACTGGCACTATAGAACCCGGAGGTCATGGGCCGCACGGGACATAAGCTCTCCACACATCCCTATTCCTGAGCTATTGCTTTCCAATCATCCCTGTATAATCTACTCCCTCAAATCATAGTTAATGTTGTTCTCCCACCTCATCTTGGGTCTACCAACTGGGCGTTTTCCTTGTGGCTTTCCTACAAGAAGTTTCCATGCACGTCTTTCTTCCCCATACGCGCAACCTGTCCTGCCCATCGCAGTCTTACGGGAATTAACTGTTCTTATTATATCTGGCTTCCTATAAAGGACCATGTAGTTCATTGTACGTAGTCTTCTCCATTCACCTGTCTGTTCATCTCTCTTTGGTTCCAAAATTTTCCTAAGAACTTTATTCTCAAATAATCGTAATCTCCTTTCCTCCCTTAAAGTAAGAGTCCATGTTTCGCACCCATATAATATAAACTGGTAGAATAATAGTTTTATATATTATTCAGCTTAACGTTTTTGAAAGGAGTTGGGACATCAAAAGTCTCTGCCAATGCATAATAGCATGCATTTCCAGAATTGAGCCTATGTTTTAATTTCTTTGTGCATCTCATTTCCTATTTGTGATTATGTTCCTAGGTATTTGAATTCAGCCAATTCCTCAAAATTTCCCTCATTGTCATTAGTGTCCATTTCCATTATATAATGTATTTCTACGTGTGACCAATATTATTTAGTTTACTGATATTTACTTCCAGTCCTAATTTCTTAGTGTTACTCAATAGTGTGTGCGTGTTGGCCTTTAGTATCTCCTCGCTATCGGGCCAGTAGTATTACATCATCAGCATTAAACTAACAGCTTATTAATACCATTCAGTTGTAGGCCTTCCTCATTCTCTAAAGATTTTAATGGCATGCTCTAGTACAAAATTAAATAGTTAGAGGAGATAGTGGATCTCCTTGCTTCAACCCATTCTGGATTTCAAAAGTGTCTGCAAACTGTTTGCCTACACGCACCCTACTCGTTTGAGCCATTTAGACACATTCGTATAAGTCTAACTAAACTTTTTAGGAATTCCGAACTCCAGCAGGGATACTATATAAACTTCTCCCTCTTAATTGAATCATATGCTTTTTTGAAGTCTACATATAGTTGATGTACAGACCCATTATATTCCCATTTCTTTTCTAAAATCGTCTTATACTAAAAATCTGATCTGTTGTAGACCTGTTTCTTCTAAATGCACATTGATGATCTCCTAGAATGTCATCAAATATAGGGAGGTAAGTCTGCTTATTAAATATATTTGTTAGAATTTTGTACGAAGTTTGAAAGTAATGAGATGCCCCTATAGTTGTTGCAATCAGTTTATCTCCTTTCTTATAAATGGTAAGATAATTGATTCCCTTTTCCCTCATTCATTGGAATCTATCACTAACAAATTTACTATCTCGGATAGCGGATAGGATCCTCCTTCTGACTAAAAACCCGTTCCAAATGCCAGGTCTTTCTGCACCCCCATAGTATAATGCAAAGCTTCCTGATTCCTGACTACCTTCTCCTGGCCACCTAACTTCCTGTAAAGCGACTTATCCAAGGGGCGATTTATCCAATTCCCGCGGTTAATATCTCTAGTGCCCCGCCTATTGTATAAAGTCCTAACATTCCATGTTCCTAGGAACATGTCCCTGTGTTTGAGCGCTTTGGCATGGGTTCCCTGAAGTAGTCCCCGCCCGGAGAACCGAATGGGGGGACTATTTGACCTCCGGAAAATTTTACCCCAGTAGAACCCATGTCCGCATTTCTTGACGTGTTGTATTTTTACGGTGAAAGATCGTCACTCTTTCGACCATGGTACTTAATTCGTCTGGCTTATCACCTTCGACCCGTCCGGCATGGGTAACCCTATCGGCAGCAATGCTACCGCCGGCATAGCTCTCAGGATCATTTAAGCACACAAGGCACTCCACCCCGACAAGGTAAAGTTACCATGGAGGGGACCGATAAACACGGAAAACTCAATTTTGAAATTCGGATTTATACCGGATTTTCTGCATTATAAGTCCGGGACAACGTCTCTATGATAGTAGTTATGCATTTTTGAAGTTTGGAAAAATTTGACATTTTCTGGTGAAACTGTAAGAATATAAACATTTTCCAACATAATTTTGAAATTATATACTTATACTGGATTTTTTGCATCATAAACGCTTTACACTGTCTCAAGAAAGTAGTTATGCTGTATCTTAATAATCGTGAATTTTTTACTTTAATTTTTTTGTTAACCTGTAAGACGATGAACCACGGAAAACCCAATTTTGAATATCTGCTTTGACACCGGATTTTGTGCATTTTAAATCCGGGACACAGTCTCTAGATAGTAGTTTTGCATTTTTTGAAGTTTCGAAAAATTTGAAATGTTCTGGCCAAACTGTATGAATATAACATCTTTCAACACAATTTTCAAATTCTGTACTTATACTGGATTTTTTGCATCATAAGCGATTTACACTTTCTCATGATAGTAGTTGTGCACTATCTTAATAATCGTGAATTTTTACATTTTTTTGTTAATCTGTAAGACGATAACCACTCTAAATTCAATTTGAAATTCTGGATTTATACCTTGATTTTTTGCATCATTACATCCAGGAACACGTCTCTAGATAGTAGTTTTGCATTTTTTGAAGTTTTGAAAAATTTGACATTTTATGGTCAAAACTGTAAGAATATAACAACCTTTCAACACACATTTGAAGTTATGTACTTATACTGGATTTTTGCATCATAAACGTTTGCAATTGGTCTCAAGAAAGTCGTTATTCAGTTTCTAGTAATCGAGAATTTTTACATTTTTTTGTTAATTCGTATTACGAGTAACCACAGTTTACTCAATTTTGAATATCTGTTTTGACACCGGATTTTTTGCATTACAAATCCGGAACACAGTTTCTATATAGTAGTTTTGCATTTTTTGAAGTTTCGAAAAATTTGACATTTTCTGGTCAAACTGTAAGAATATAACATTTTCCAACTCAATTTGGAATTCTGTATTTATACTGGATTTTTGCACCATAAACGCTTTACACTTTCTCAAGATAGTAGTTGTGCACTATCTGAATAATCGTGAATTTTTACATTTTTTTGTTAATCTGTAAGACGATAACCCACGGAAAAATCATCATCATCATCATAGTACATTCACGAATTTAGGCAATTTGTTGACCTGTTTCGGCCCTCACAGAGAAACACCATCCAGAAGTCTTTTGAGTGGAACGTCCTGGTCTTCTTCTTCTCTGCGGGTTGGAGATGTTAACATTAGTTTGGGTATTCTGTGATCTTCCATTCGATGAACATGTTGTATCCATCTTGACTTTATATCAGAAATTTTGTTTTCTAAAGATTCCATGTGTAATTCTTCTAAGATATCTTCATTTTTTTGTGATCTAGTAGTGTGTATCCTCCAGTCCTCCGAAGAGTATCTCATTTCAGGCAGATCTAAAGTCTCTGTATATCATTCTGTTTCAACGTCCATACTTCGCTACCATTTTAAAGGATGCTTGGGACATTCCAGGTGTGCATATCTCTACAATATCATTGTAACGTTTTCTTTTAACCATATTTCTTTGCTGTGGGTTGTCATATTTCAATTCCTTCTGGCTTTTTTCGTGTTCAGACTTGAAAGTAGTTTTGAAGTTCCTTAGGACAGGTTACTGGCCAGACGCTAGTAGTCCAGTGGTAGGGCTGCTACCTTTTAGTCTGTGGGACAGGACATTAGGATACCGCATTTACTCAGTACCTGATGGAACGGTTATTACCGCCGTTGACTCGGTCCTCCGAGCCTCGTTTGTGATGAAAAGGGGTGTGTACCACGAGAAGGTGAGGATGAGAATTGGGTAGGAGATGTTATACACACGTCACTACCCCTTACAACCTACTCATTTTGAAAATTAGGGATTTATACCGAATTTTTGCATTATAAATCTAGGACAACGTCTCTACATAGTAGTTTTGCATTTTTTGAAGTTTCGAAAATTTGACATTTTCTGCGTCAAACGGTAAGAATCTAACATTGTTCCAACATAATTTTGAAATTATTATACCTATACGGGATTTTTGCTCATCATAAACGCTTTTCAACTGCATCAAGAAAGTAGTTTATGCAGTATCTTCTTAATAATCGTGAATTTTTAAATTTTTTGGTTACCTGTAAGACGATAACCACGGAAAACCCAATTTTGAATATCTGGTTTGACACCGGATTTGTTTGCATTTTAAATCCGGGACACAGTCTCTAGATAGTAGTTTTTGCATTTTTTGAAGTTTCGAAAAATTTGATTGTTCTGGCCAAACTGTATGAATATAACATTTTTCAACACAATTTTCAATTCTGTATTATACTGGATTTTTTGCATCATAAGCGATTTAACACTTTCTCATGATATTAGTTGTGCACTATCTTAATAATCTTGAATTTTTACATTTTTTTGTTAATCTGTAAGACGATAACCACCTAAAAGTTCAATTTTGAATTCTGGATTTATACCGGATTTTTTGCAGCATTCATCCAGGTCACGTCTCTAGATAGTAGTTTTGCATTTTTTTGAAGTTTTGAAAAATTTGACATTGTTGTCCAAAACTGTAGAATATAACATTTTTCAACACAATTTGAAGTTATGTTACTTATACTGGATTTTTTGCATCATAACGTTTGCAAGTTCTAAGAAAGTCGTTATTCAGTTTCTTAGTATCGAGAATTTTACTTTTTTTGTTTAATTCTGTATTACGATAACCACCGTTTACTCAATTTTGAATATCTGTTTTGGGGACACTCGGATTTTTTGGCATTACAAATCCGGAACCAGTTTTCTAGATGTATTTTTGCATTTTTTGAAGTTTCGAAAATTTGACATTTTCTGGTCAAATGTAAGAATATAACATTTTCCAACTCAATTTTGAGATCTGTATTTTATTACTGGATTTTTGCAACCATAACGCTTTCCTTACACTTTCTCAAGATAGTAGTTGTGCACTATCTGAAAATCGTGAATTTTTACATTTTTTTGTTAATCTGTAAGACTCTAACCACGGGAAACTCATCATCATCATCATAGTACATTCACGAATTTAGGCCATTTGTTGACCTGTTTCGGCCTCAAGAGAAACACCCATCCAGAAGTCTTTGAGTGGACGGTCCTGGTCTTCTTTCTTCTTCCTGCGGGTTGATATCTAACATTAGTTTGGGGTCTTCTGTGATCTTCCATTCGATTGAACATGTTGTATCATCTTGACTTATAATCAGAATTTTGTTTTCTAAAGATTCCATGTGTAATTCTTCTAAGATGTCTTCATTTTTTTGTGATCTAGTAGTGTGTATCCTCCAGTCCTCCGAAGATATCTCATTTCAGCAGATCTAAGTCTCTGTATATCCTTCTGTTTCAACGTCCATACTTCGCTACCATTTTAAAGGATGCTTCGGACATTTCCATGGTTGCATATCTTACAATATCATTGTGCCGTTTTCTTTTAAAACCATATTTCTTTGCTGTGGGTCGTCATATTTCAATTCTTCTGGCTTTTTTCGTGTTGAGACTTGAAAGTAGTTTTGAAGTTCCTTAGGACAGGTTACTGGCCAGACGCTAAGTAGTCCAGTGGTAGGGCTGCTACCTTTTAGTCTCTGGACAGACATTAGGATACCGCATTTACTCAGTACCTGATGGAACGGTTTATACCGCCGTGACTCGGTCCTCAGAGCCTCGTTTGTGAAAACGGGTTGTACCACGAGAAGGTGAGGATGAGAATTGGGTAGGAGATGTTATACACACGTCACTACCCCTTACAATCCCCTACTCAATTTTGAAATAGGGATTATACCGAATTTTTTTGCATTATAAATCTAGGACAAAACGTCTCTTACATAGTAGTTTTGCATTTTTTGAAGTTTCGAAAAATTTGACATTTTCTGGTCAAACTGTAAGAATATAACATTTTCCAACACAATTTTGAAATTATATACTTATACTGGATTTTTTGCATCATAAACGCTTTACATTGTCTCAAGAAAGTAGTTATGCAGTATCTTAATAATCGTGAATTTTTACATTTTTTGTTAACCTGTAAGACGATAACCACGGAAAACCCAATTTTGAATATCTGGTTTGACACCGGATTTTGTGCATTTTAAATCCGGGACACAGTCTCTAGATAGTAGTTTTGCATTTTTTGAAGTTTCGAAAAATTTGAAATGTTCTGGTCAAACTGTAAGAATATAACATCTTTCAACACAATTTTCAATTTCTGTACATATACTGGATTTTTTGCATCATAAACGCTTTACACTTTCTCATGATAGTAGTTGTGCACTATCTTAATAATCGTGAATTTTTACATTTTTTTGTTAATCTGTAAGACGATAACCACCTAAAATTCAATTTTGAAATTCTGGATTTATACCGGATTTTTTGCATCATACATCCAGGACAACGTCTCTAGATAGTAGTTTTGCATTTTTTGAAGTTTTGAAAAATTTGACATTTTATGGTCAAACTGTAAGAATATAACATTTTTCAACACAATTTTGAAGTTATGTACTTATACTGGATTTTTTTGCATCATAAACGTTTTGCAATGTCTCAAGAAAGTCGTTATTCTCTTCTATGTAATCGAGAATTTTACATTTTTTTGTTAATTCGTATTACGATAACCACAGTTTACTCAATTTTGAATATCTGTTTTGACACCGGATTTTTTGCATTACAAATCCGGAACACAGTTTCTAGATAGTAGTTTTTCATTTTTTGAAGTTTCGAAAAATTTGACATTTTCTGGTCAAACTGTAAGAATATAACATTTTCCAACTCAATTTTGAAATTCTGTACTTATACTGGATTTTTTGCATCATAAACGCTTTACTCTTTCTCAAGATAGTAGTTGTGCACTATCTTAGTAATCGTGAAGTTTTACATTTTTTGTTAACCTGTAAGACGATAACCACGGAATACTCAATTTTGAAATTCTGGATTTATACCGGATTTTTTGCATTATAAATCCACGACAACGTTTGTAGCTAGTAGTTTTGCATTTTTTGAAGTTTCGAAAAATTTGACATTTTCTGGTCAAACTGTAAGAATATAATTTTTCAACACAATTTTGAAGTTATTTTCTATACTGGATTTTTTGAATCATAAACGATTTACACTTTCTCAAGATAGTAGTTATGCAGTTTCTTAATAATCGAGAATTTTCACCTTTTTTTGTTAACCTGTAAGACGATAAACACGGAAAACTCAATTTTGAAATTCTGGATTTATACCGGATTTTCTGCATTATAAGTCCGGGACAACGTCTCTAGATAGTAGTTATGCATTTTTTTAAGTTTCGAAAAATTTGACATATTCTGGTGAAACTGTAAGAATATAACATTTTCCAACATAATTTTGAAATTATATACTTATCCTGGATTTTTTGCATCATAAACGCTTTACACTGTCTCAAGAAAGTAGTTATGCAGTATCTTAATAATCGTGAATTTTTACATTTTTTTGTTAACCTGTAAGACGATAACCACGGAAAACACAATTTTGAATATCTGGTTTGACACCGGATTTTGTGCATTTTAAATCCGGGACACAGTCTCTAGATAGTAGTTTTGCATTTTTTGAAGTTTCGAAAAATTTGAAATGTTCTGGCCAAACTGTATGAATATAACATCTTTCAACACAATTTTCAAATTCTGTACTTATACTGGATTTTTTGCATCATAAGCGATTTACACTTTCTCATGATAGTAGTTGTGCACTATCTTAATAATCGTGAATTTTTACATTTTTTTGTTAATCTGTAAGACGATAACCACCTAAAATTCAATTTTGAAATTCTGGATTTATACCGGATTTTTTGCATCATACATCCAGGACAACGTCTCTAGATAGTAGTTTTGCATTTTTTGAAGTTTTGAAAAATTTGACATTTTATGGTCAAACTGTAAGAATATAACATTTTTCAACACAATTTTGAAGTTATGTACTTATACTGGATTTTTTGCATCATAAACGTTTTGCAATGTCTCAAGAAAGTCGTTATTCAGTTTCTTAGTAATCGAGAATTTTTACATTTTTTTGTTAATTCGTATTACGATAACCACAGTTTACTCAATTTTGATATCTGTTTTGACCACCGGATTTTTTGCATTACAAATCCGGACACAGTTTCTAGATAGTAGTTTTGCATTTTTTGAAGTTTCGAAAAAATTTGACATTTTTCTGGTCAAACTGTAAGACTATAACATTTTCCACACTCAATTTTTGAAATTCGTATTTATACTGGATTTTTACACCATAAACGCTTACACTTTCTCAAGATAGTAGTTTGTGCACTATCTGAATAATCGTGAATTTTTACATTGTTTTGTTTAATCTGTACGACGATAACCACGAAAACTCATCATCCTCATCATAGTACATTCCCGCATTTAGCCATTTGTTGACCTGTTTTCGGCCTCAAGGGAACACACATCCAGAAGTCTTTTGAGTGGACGTCCTGGTCTCTTCTTTCCTGCGGGTTGATATCTTAACATTAGTTTTGGGTATTCTGTGATCTTCCATTCGATGAACATGTTGTATCCATCTTGACTTATAATCAGAAATTTTGTTTTATAAAGATTCCATGTGTAATTCTTCTAAGATGTCTTA
>JASPKZ010009278.1:0-78250 GCA_030220185.1 Diploptera punctata
CCTCAAGTTTGATATAAATGGCATCCTGAATTTTATAAAAATGCATTATAACGTGTTCTTCTCTTAATCTTTGCCATTTAGTTTATTTACTTTTTGTAAAGAATGCTTGAGGTTATCACTAAACGCGTAGACAAGAGCAAACATGATACAGATTGCTAATGAATCCATTATCATCATGATCCTGTAGCTCTATTAGGAGCATAGGGCATCCATAAGAACTTTCCACCGGACAATGTTACTAGCATCCATTTCCACTACTTTCCTGACAGTAGAAAGATGATTTAGTTAAATTATTTCAGATATATATTTTAAATTTTAAAGTTGACTTCTCAGCCATTATACCTGTGATATTATTGTTATTACATTTTACATGGTTATTAACTTCTGTGCTGGCAATAGTGTTTTTTTACAAAATAGTGAAAATGTCTGTTTCTCTATCCAAAATAGAAAACAAATGCTGAGGAACATGAGAGAAGAGATGCTGGTTGACAAAAAGAGAATTGTCTTTTTCTTAATTAACATTAATTTGTGATGGCTGTTGCTAATAATAGTGTCCGGTGGAAAGTTCTTACTGATGCCCTACGCCTGTTCAGTTTATTTTAATAATCTCAGGCCTCAAAATGCATATTTTGAATTAACGGCTTTTTGTATGTATTTTAAGAATCCTAAAATCTCTGTGACTTATGAAAAACTTTTGCTCATTTTGTACCCAAAAGAACAATCCCTCATTGTATATATTGTAAGTTGCAAATTGCATATTTTCATATCAGCATATCGACGGTAGGCAATGAAAACCTCGTAACTCCATTAGTCATTGAAAACAAAGCAACTCCAGTAGCCACCACAGAAATATGTGATCCATAACCTGTTGAGAACATGGACTACAAATATATTAACTTCATTTGTATTATGTAGTAAAATATGTGACAACTATTGCTGTATCAATTTTCATAATTATTTAAAAAGGTTATTTCTTTCTCCTGTAAAATTTACCAAAATGGAGTTATGAGGTTTTCATTGCCCACCATTAATATGTAACATTAAAAAATATTTGCATAATCATTTATTAAAATAATCATATCCATTTGAATTTCAAATATTGTTGTTATTACCTCATGTATAAGTTATTTGTATTTTTATAAAATGCTGTTAAATTTAATCTTCTTATCTGGTTATGATATTGTATACGTACACTTTAGAACTATAGCCTTACTACATTTTAAGTGAAACAGGTTGCTTAACATGTGGAATGAATATTACTACTACTAAAAATAAAATATGTCCTCACCTCGTGTCTAACTTAGGGTCAGATCGAGAGATGAAGCCCTTATATTTATAGAGGTGTGTGAATGACAAGAGTGCCGGCCGACCACGCCTGACGCACCATCACAGGGGCAGATGAACGAAATGAAACAAAATGATTCAGATTAAATGGGGAAATAGGAGAATGAAATTGTAGCAGGGAAAAACGGGACAAAAGCCCAAGAAAACCCTGCCGAAGCTTCGTTTCGTCCACCACGAAACCCATGTGGAGTGATCGAGAGTCGTAAATGGGACCCCAGTGGTGAGAGGCTAGAATCACCCATATTACAACTACTAATGGGAAATATTTCAAATGTTCTCTTTGTAAGAAGTCACTTAGGCTTAGCAAGGAGACATCATTCAAATTATTGGTTTATAATAAGCCAATCCTTTGTAAAACACATTTGCTCTCTTTGGTTCCATTTAACCAATAATGAATTTAATGTGTTGGCCTGCAATACACTATCCTAATGGAATTAGCTGGAAATCCTGTATGTTCTGGTCATACCAACAATACTCTGTCCTGGTTTAACTCTGGTACTGATCCACCAGGAAGTGTCCGTGTGGTGACCGGAATACAGAATAGTACTTTCATAGCTTGTATATTTTTTTAAGATATGTTCATAATGGATACCTGAGAGTACATCTGTCCCACCCTGACTCAAGGATTATTAATGTGGGGTCTGGTCCTCCAGGTTGGGCTGAGGCTGACAACCTCGTCCTGTGATAGTGTCGACCAAGTTCCTGTTGACAATCTCAATACAAATAGCAGACTGATCCATACAGGAAATGACAAATTCCTGAGGGAAAGGAAGCATGAGTTTGAATTTGGACATGGAATGGTTTGAGAAAAAGAAGCTATTCCAGATGAATGGAAGGAATCAATTATCGTACCAATTTATAAGAAAGGAGATAAAACTGATTGCAACAACTACAGGGGCATCTCATTACTTTCAACTTCATACAAAATTCTAACAAATATAATAGTAAGCAGACTTACTCCCTATATTGATGACATTCTAGGAGATCATCAATGTGCATTTAGAAGAAACAGGTCTACAACAGATCAGATTTTTAGTATAAGACAGATTTTAGAAAAGAAATGGGAATATAATGGTACTGTACATCAACTATACGTAGACTTCAAAAAGGCATATGATTCAATTAAGAGGGAGAAGTTATATAGTATCCTGCTGGAGTTCGGAATTCCTAAAAAGTTAGTTAGACTTATACGAATATGTCTAAATGGCACAAAGAGTAGAGTGCGTGTAGGCAAACAGTTTTCGGACACTTTTGAAATCCAGAATGGGTTGAAGCAAGGAGATGCACTATCTCCTCTACTATTTAATTTTGTACTAGAGCATGCCATTAAATCTTTAGAGAATGAGGAAGGCTTACAACTGAATGGTATTAATAAGCTGTTAGTTTATGCTGATGATGTAGTATTGTTGGCCGATAGCGAGGAGATACTAAAGGACAGTACGCACACACTGTTGAGTAATACTAAGAAATTGGGATTGGAAGTAAATATCAATAAAACTAAATATATGGTCACACGTACAAATACATTATATAATGGAAATGGACAGCTAATGACAAATGAGGGAAATTTTGAGGAAGTGGCTGAATTCAAATACCTAGGAACAATAATCACAAACAGGAATGAGATGCACAAACAAATTAAACATAGGCTCAATTCTGGAAATGCATGCTATTATGCATTGCAGAGACTCTTGATGTCCCAACTCCTTTCAAAAAATGTTAAACTGAAAATATATAAAACTATTATTCTACCTGTTATATTATATGGATGCGAAACATGGACTCTTACTTTAAGGGAGGAAAGGAGATTACAAGTATTTGAGAATAAAGTAGTTAGGAAAATTTTTGGACCAAAGAGAGATGAACAGACAGGTGAATGGAGAAGACTACATAACAATGAACTACATGGTCTTTATAGGAAGCCAGATATAATAAGAACAGTTAAGTCTCGTAGACTGCGATGGGCAGGACATGTTGCACGTATGGGGAATGAAAGACTTGCATGGAAGCTTATTGTAGGAAAGCCAGAGGGAAAACGCCCAGTTGGTAGACCAAGAATGAGGTGGGAGAATAACATTAACTATGATTTGAGGGAAGTAGATTATACAGGGAATGATTGGAAAGCATTAGCACAGGATAGGGATGTATGGAGAGCTTATGTCCGCGCGGCCATGAACCTACGGGTTCGATAGTGCCAGTGAGTAAGTAAGTAATGGTTCTGGAAATGGAGGAATGGAATATTGTTATGAGATAGACCTGGGTCATTCATGGACTGTATAACCTCATCATATGTACTGTAGTTATGATCAGAGCCCCCTATATCATGGGCATCGCATTTGGACAAAGTCTGCAAGAAGTTTATAATTCTTTGTACATTATATGTGCAACCTCCGTAAACCAGATCACAGAACTCCAGCTTTTGGCTCTGATTGGTAGACAGTTGAAAGGTATATTGCCTCTATTTCTTTCACCACACTTTATTTTGTCCACCACATCACCCCTTTATCTTTATACTCTCTTCCATTTACTACCTTTTCACCACAACATAACTCTAGCTGCACCTTTACATCGAACATCTCACTATTCCTCATCCTTCTTTGTTTCAGCTGCCCACCTCTGGATTTCCCTCCCATTTTATACCAAGCTCTGCTTGACTGAAAAACAAGCTCACTCAATATTTCCTTGGACAACATAACTAAGTTTAAGGTATATTTTGATTGTTAATTTATATTTTATACCTTCATCTTCAAGTTATTAATAGAATAAAGTTATCAGTTTTATTATTATGTTTAGTATTATTATATTTTATTATTGTTACTGTTATTTTATAATATTTTGTACTTTCTTTGTCAGGTGTATACTGTCCAAGGCCTATTATGTGCTATTAATTTATAATTTATTTAACATCTGTGTAATTTAACCTGGAGAAGTAGAGGAGAAGACCTTATAGTTCTAACTGCATCAGGTAAAATAAACCAATTTATTATAACATAGGTAGAGTGGTGCGCTACAATCTCCGAGGATTAGAAACTTTTTTCATATTGTATTGCTTGTGGAGTTTCGAACTCATAGATCATAAATTAATTTTCTCAAAACATTGGACGTTTCTCAACATTTTTTTATAGATTTATAGGTGTTCAGGTTGTTTAAATTTATCAATATATATTTTTTGTCCTTGATTTTTGATTCATTTTTCCATCTATTTATTTTACCGCTATAAACTGTTTTAACAAATAGTGGTGAGAGTTTGCTATTGCCCCACGATGAGTTCTAACATCAATTATACTTGAGGCATCCTCTTGTCTATTAATTTGTGGTCAATCTGATTAGCTGTTAATCCATCAGGGGATCTCCAGGTCTCTTTGTGTATATTTTTCCTAGGAAAACATGTGGAGCTGATTACCATATTCTTACTGGCTGCAAAATGTATGATTCTTTGGCCATAATCATTGAATGTTGTATCCAAATTATGTAGCCCTATTGTACCTTTATATATTCTCTCTTATCCTACTTTGGCATTAAATCCCATAATATGATTTTAATATCGTTGGATGGTAAACTGTCATAGGTTATTTCTAAGTTATGATAAAATTGATCTTTCAAATTCTACTCTGTGGGTGCATGGGTTTTGATGATTGATAAATTGAAGAATTAGCTTTTAGGTGAATGACACATATTCATTCATTAATAGGTATAAATTATAATACAGTTTTCCTCATCGATTGAGTTACAATAAATGCCACTCCAAATTCTCTTTTTCCAGCTTGCTTCCCTCTCTGAAATATATTGTGTGTTTTAGTATCATATATGTCATTACCCACCCACTTTGTCTCTTGTATAGCTGTTATTTGCATATTATATTGGTGTAATTGCTGTAGAAGAGATTTTAGGCTCCCAGTTTTATAAAGGGTTCTAACATTCCAAGTGCCAATTAGTAAGTCCATTTTCCTTTGCTTTAGTCGCTATCATTGTAGACCATCATTCCGACGCACTTTGGGTTTCTGAACGTATTTGTGTTTACGAGGTAGGCATGTCAACCCCACGCCCAACCTCCAGCAATCCTGGGGGGGGGTTGATGGTTTTCTGTTGGGGTTTTCTCCCTTAGCTGGTACGTCCCAATTTTTAAGCGTTGGGTACTCACCTTTTCGCCCCTGCACTTCTTAGTATTAACCAGGAGCCACGACGAGGATGTGGTGCATTGTGCTGGGCAGGAATAAATAGCATTTCTGAGGTTTTATTATTCTGCACACTCCTGAGACCACATATTGCCCCTTCGGCTCCCAAGCATGAGTTCCGACTGCTGATTTTTCCACTTCACTATTTTTGACATTTCTAAGATGTTCTTTGACCTTTGTTTTCAAATTTCTTTTTTGTTTTTCCTATGTAAATTTTGTCACAATCTCTGCATTTAATCTGGTAAATTCCTGATCTGTTTTCTTCTTCAATTTTATAATTTTTGTTGGTTTTAATTATTGTGTTGTGGTTATATTCATGCTTCATATAAACTTTGTTATATATTTGAAGGGAAAAATATAGGCTCAGACTGGGGTTTGAACCCAAGGCTGAGCAAGTTATTCTAGGAGTTAGGAGTTTCATTTACATTGAGAATTTTATTGTGCAATTCAATACCTTTCGCATTCTACACGAATGCTCTACCAACTGAGCTACCTGAGAAACTCCAGTCTAAATGCAAATGTTTCTCTTATATATGCTGTTTATTCCCGCGCACCAAAATGCTTGTATCTTGAAATGGTGGCTTCTTATCAAGAAGCCTTTTAATTGGGAATTTTATATACATTATAAAGCCAGTACGGCTTCTTTCAATGCTTTTATTATTCATTTCATGGATAATGGTGGATAAATTATATTTGAAATGAAAAATGTATGTTCAGACCGGAGTTTGAACCTAGAGCCATTTTTTATAAGAATTAGGCATGAAAAATCCAATAATAGCTGAAAATAGGTTCCAAAATTATGCAGTGTAAACAAAAAAAAGTCAATCGTGCAGGAACTGCATAAATAAGTGAATTTTTCAGCAAGTTGAATTGCATGAATGTAATGTAATGTCAACCCTTAAATTGGACAAACTTAATCTCTTAAAACAACTTATTTAGACATATCAAATTGCAGTGAAAACAATTATAAGTTATTATCTATTGCATATTCTTCTACAATTTTACGTTAATTTAAATAATTTCTACCGAGTTATTTTCTTATTATCATCTTATCGTGTCCTCCTTTTGGAAGGTAGATTCCAAATATGCATCCAACCATCTCTATCTTCCCATGCTTTGCTTCTTTTTAGTTCTTTGCAGTCGTATCCTCTCTCTTGTAGACTTTTCTTCACTTGGTTAATCCATCTTTCTTGTGGTCTACCTCCCTGTATCTTGAGATTTAACAGTCTTTACTTTTACATTCTTTTTAAATGTCCAAACCATTACTTTCTAAAAAAACATTAAATAAATTGAACTAATGTATCTTGTAGGACACACTGTCAATTAAATTGTATGGTATATATTGTGACAAAACAACCATGGTGGTTGTTAGAGTGATTGGGTTTGAGACAAACCAGCCGTTGTATTGCTGATGTTTGGAGAATGTCGTCATTTTATTTCAATAAGGGTATGCTGAGTTTTGTTGAGAAAAATTGGAAATAGCGACCGCTAGACTACTTTTTAAATTTTCATTTGAGGTGAACTACTATGGCCTAATTTTGCTGGTTCATGAGCTCGACCTTAATATTTTTTTAATTAATTGCACATATGTCGAGTTTTGTTCCGATAACACAAACATTACAGCTGCCAGATTGTTAATAGCACACAAATATATATATGTGTGTATATATATATATATATATATATATTACAGCTGCCAGATTGTTAATAGCACACAAATATATGTGTGTGTATATATATATATATTATAATTAAATCTTTAACATTGAGCAATGCAAGCTTAATATGGTACGATAAGAAAAATAAATGCCTGGACGGGATTCGAACCCGGATCTCTGAGTCTGTACCTCAGCGTGATATCCATTACACTACCAGGCGAATCCAATTCAAACACTTATTTTTCTTATATATATATATATATATATATATATATAATACTCTCCATTATTACTAAATGTCGCGAGAACACTGTCTTCACTGCCATCTAGTAGCTGACTATAAATCTTTAAAGATTTAATTATAACATCGATAAAGCGTCACTGCTATAAAGTAAAATAAATATTCTCTTTAATTTGCTTACTTGATATAGTCAGCTACTAGATGGCAGTGAAGACAGTGTTCTCGCGACATCTAGTAATAATGGAGAGTATAATACATATATAAGAAAAATAAGTGTTTGAATTGGATTCGCCTGGTAGTGTAATGGATATCACGCTGAGGTACAGACTCAGAGATCCGGGTTCGAATCCCGTCCAGGCATTTATTTTTCTTATCATACCATATATATATATATATATATATATATATATATATATTATATAAGTGAGTGAGTGTGAAAATGAATTTTCTTGCTAGAAACAGTGACACTTTTTTTTCTGTACCATAAAAAAAAGAAAATATTGATAACAGAGCAATAACTTATAATTTTACAATCTTGCTGTGTAAAAATATAAAATGGGATGAAGATATCTCTCTTCACACACCTACCCAACATATATACTTTTATACTTAGGCCTACTTACTTACTTACTTACTTACTTACTCACTGGCACTATCGAACCCGTAGGTTCATGGCCGTGCGGACATAAGCTCTCCATACATCCCTATCCTGAGCTAATGCTTTCCAATCATTCCCTGTATAATCTACTTCCCTCAATCATAGTTAATGTTGTTCTCCCACCTCATTCTTGGTCTACCAACTGGGCGCCTTCCTTCCGGCTTTCCTACAAGAAGTTTCCATGCACGTCTTTCATTCCCCATACGCGCAACATCTCCTGCCCATCGCAGTCTACGAGACTTAACTGTTCTTATTATATCTGGCTTCCTATCAAGACCATGTAGTTCATTGTTATGTAGTATTCTCCATTTACCTGTCAGTTCATCTCTCTTTGGTCCAAAAATTTTCCTAAGAACTTTATTCTCAAATACTCTTAACCTCATTTCCTCCCTTAAAGTAAGAGTCCATGTTTCGCACCCATATAATATAACTGGTAGAATAATAGTTGTATATATTTTCAGCTTTACGTTTTTTGAAAGGAGTTGGGAAATCAAAAGTCTCTTCAATGCATAATAGCAGGCATTTCCAGAATTGAGCCTAGGTTTAATTTCTTTCTGCATCTCATTCCTGTTTGTGATTATTGTTCCTAGGTATTTGAATTCAGCCACTTCCTCAAAATTTACCTCATTTGTCATTAGCTGTCCATTTCCATTATATACTGAATTTCTACGTGTGACCATATATTTAGTTTTATTGATATTTACTGCCAGTCCTAATTTCTTAGTGTTACTCAATAGTGTGTGCGTGTTGGCCTTTAGTATCTCCTCGCTATCGGCCAGTAGTATTACATCATCAGCATAAAATAACAGCTTAGCTGTAAGCCTTCCTCATTCTCTAAAGATTTAATGACATTCTCTAGTACAAAATTAAATAGTAGAGGAGATAGTGCATCTCCTTGCTTCAACCCATTCTGGATTTCAAAAGTGTCTGGAAACTATTTGCCTACACGCACCCTACTCTTTGAGCCATTTAGACACATTCGTATAAGTCTAACTAACTTTTTAGGAATTCCGAACTCCAGCAGGATACTATATAACTTCTCCCTCTTAATTGAATCATATGCTTTTTTGAAGTCTACATATAGTTGATGTACAGTACCATTATATTCCCATTTCTTTTCTAAAATCTGTCTTATACTAAAAATCTGATCTGTTGTAGACCTGTTTCTTCTAAATACACATTGATGATCTCCTAGAATGTCAACAATATAGGGAGTAAGTCTGCTTACTAATATATTTGTTAGAATTTTGTACGAAGTTGAAAGTAATGAGATGCCCCTGTAGTTGTTGTAATCAGTTTTATCTCCTTTCTTATAAATTGGTACGATAATTGATTCCTTCCATTCATCTGGAAGAGCTTGTTTTTCCCAAATCATACTAAGCAACCAGCGTATCTTGTCCATCAATTTTTCTCCGCCTGATTTTATCAGTTCTGCTGGGATCTCATCTGAACCTAATGCTTTATACATCTTCAATTTTTCAATTGCCATTTCAACCTCTAATGCACTTGGCTCTGCGACAAGCATTTCTGCTGTCTGTAACTTATCCTCCTCAATGTCCTGTTCTGTATGTACATTTAATAGCTTATTAAAGTAACTTTTCCATATATTTAATATACTCCTAGAATCTGCAATCATATCCCCATTTTCATTCCGAATTATATTTGTTCTAGCCTGAAACCCTTTCTTCTCTATACTAATTCCCTGATATAATTCTCTAATGTTCCTATTTTTTGCATTCATTTCAAGATCATTAATCTTCTCTCTCAAATATTCCCTCTTCTTACTCTTTAGTAACTTGGTGGTTTCCCGTCTAACACTACCCAGTTGCTCTAAATTTACCTCATTTGGCTCGTGTAACCATTTCATTTTTGCTAGCTTTCTTTTCTTTACCATGTCGGCACATTACCTTTATATAATATATAATTCTTCTGAACCTGTGTATGTCACTCAACTCCTAAACGTCTAAAACAATTTTGATGTCATTTTTATGTATGTTTGAGTGGGTCCCTGGATGTTTTAGATATACAATTGGACCCTCTGAAACTCTTAGGTGTAGGAGTTAACCTGAAGTGAAAATTTAAAAATTGCTCTATGATCACAATTTACAGTGTTTTACAACGAAACTCAGTATATCCTATTAAAATAAACCGAGATAGGTATTATCAAAAAATGAGCGAAATCCAATAATTAGAAGTGGAGGTTTACTTCAAATCCGAAATCAAAAACTGCCTAATCGACTGGACCGATTTTGATGAAATTTTTTTTAATTTAAATAGTTACTTACTTTGTACCACACAATACATTGTAACTAAGTCTGGAGACCACAAGCAGATTGACTTATCGTTGAGCACAAACACGTGGCAATAAGTTCAAAGGTGAGACATCACCAGCACCATCTACTGGTTGCTTTTCAAAAACTGCAAAGTTTCTGCCACAAAAAAAATACATATTTATCACACCCTAGTATTAAAGTATTATTTAAAGCATTGGTCGAAATAGTGATGACCTTTCGCCATAAAAATACAACCATTCAAGAAACTGGGGTAAAATAGTCTCCTATTCGGTTTTCCGGGCAGGATTACTTTAAGGAATCAATTAAAAGGCTCAAACCCTGTTTCTAGGAACATAGAATGTTAGGACATTACATAATAGTTGGCCACTAGATTAAACTGGAAATGTATAAAACTGTTATTCTTCCATTATATTACATGGATGCGAAACATAGATTCTTAATTTAAGCGAGGAGAAAATATGGGTATTTTAGAATAAAGTTCATAGGAACATTTGTGGACCAAACGGAGATCAAGAGAGAGGTGAATGGAGAAGACTGCATAACAGTGAGCTATATGATATTTATAGGAAACCAGATGTAATAAGAACAGTTAAGGCTTATATTCTGCGATGGGCAGGCCATGTGGTACGAATTGGGAATGTAAGAGGGGCATGAAACTTGAGAAAACCTCAGTGCGCATGCCAAGAATGAGGTGAGAGAATAATATTAACCACAATTACATTAAATTATACAAGATATGATTCGGACACGTTAGCTATGGACAGCATATGTTAGTATGGCCATGAACCTGCAGGCTCAGTAGCACCAGTTAGTTATTATTTATGCCAATAGTAGTTCATAAATGGAATCTTTCTATATGACATAATGTAGGAACTAAGATGCATATTCCAAGAACAGTATGTACAAAGTTCTTCTCTGTGATTTTTACATAACAATAATAATAAGAAAGGTTTGCCCTAATGATTTTTACGTAAGGAAAATTAGTTTCTTGTAGCTCCTCGTTATTTCAACCTGAAATGTAAATGCACATTATAAATATATTGTTTCACTATATTGTAAATTTATCGATAAAAATATTTAAGTTAATAAGAGTAAAAATTAGAAATGCTCCAGTAACACTTAATGGTTGCGATATTTATCCCCCCTCGAGAATCAGGAGGGCCTAGTCACTCGGATCCATTTACTCGACAGCATGATTTGCTGTTCTGACCACAATTATCAGGAGTTCTTCATTTGCTGTCTTGTTTCCACACCAAATTTCAGCCAACTTCATACTGTTGGATAAATTTACCTTTTATTTACATTTTTAGCAAAATAATTATCTTCTGTAAAGCAAAGAATAAAAATTAATCTTTAAAAAATGCAAAGAAAGATATTATGAATTATAAATACGGAAAATAGAGAACCTTGGTATAAAATTCACTTTGAAAAATTACGTTTCCAAAATATAATGTAAACTGAATATGAACTTAATATTTAAACAATCATTAACAGTTACAGTGCAGATTGTGTATGTTATCTAACCATTGCTCAAGAGAACACAACTTAAAATAAAATAAATAGTTTTTTTTAATATTAAATTGAAAATTTCTTGAAGGAAGAGGAAATATTACACGGGAACTAATTTCTGAGAACAGCTGTCATTTTATATTTTTTGTCGCTAGACATCAATTTACACTGAATAGAATTCATAGGTTCATACAAATGTACACCACATGGTACGTCTGCTGTAATTGTGATACTCAAAGTGAGAGGTTCTCTGGAAATGCATTTTACAAAAATTTTAATAAAAAAATCATCAGCCCACATAGCATATATTGTTTGGCGTAAAATTGGATGAAGTTGTAGTTCAGGTACATCCCGATGCTTGTATTAACAAAAGTTTCACAACGGTTTGCCGAAAAGAGTCTTGTGGCTGAGGTAAAAATGTGCAGGATGATTAACTGCACAGAATATTGAATTCTTGTAATGCACCTTCCAAATTATATGAGACATGAAATGACATTAACTTACTCAAAGTCATTATAAATTACCTCGATGTTGCCTGGAACCTGCCGTCTACACACCATTATTCACACCTGATATACATTTAATGATATTGGAATAATAATGATAATAACAATAATAATTATAATGAAATCATACAAAACCTAAATACATATTACAATTTTAAAATAGACTAAACAAAGCACAACGATCTAACATTAACAAAGCATGGAATTATAATTAAAGTAAAGTGATCCCACAACAGGCCCGGAGGCCCTTGGGGTAGTAGGAGGTTCAGGCTCCCACTTTTTCTAGACATCGGCAATTTATGTCAGCCCTGCGTGACGGCCGGCTTTACCCCCAGAAAAAGCGTCTGGTACTCATTTCCGTTAGAGGCTGAGTCGACCCCAGGGCCATAGTGCCGCCAGAAGGTTTGGGTCAGTTTAAAAATCCTGACCCCAACGGGACTTGAACCCTCGACCCTCCGGCTTGTAGCTCAGTGCCTTAACCACTACGCTACAAAGGATTATTTATAAAAATGGTACATACACACTAGCACATTTGTATCACGTTCAACCAGATGCCAAGATATGGCCATGTTTTTTTTGGCCCGATATTTTAAGGTAACCCTCCGGGTAAAAGGGTGTCCAGCTACACCCTGAAAAGACTGTCTACTTACCAGACGAATCTGGTGTTCGACCAGTCCCAAGGAGAGTTCCGGCATTCTTGTATTCTTAAATTCATCCTACAGGTTCCATTAGCCTGAAAAAACAAGAAAGGCATCATGTCAGCACAACATTAAGAGATCCATACACCTTAGCTACAACGTCACCCAATTTTTACGCCTAATAATATCTGCTTATGTGGAGTGATAATTTTTCTCTATTTACATCTTTATATTTTCTAGGGTTGCAAAAGATAGTGAATTGCATTCTATATAACCTCTCCTATCTAAATCCCAACCCCACCTGCTCGTGGTGCAACCTGCCTAAAACAAGCGGGACTCTGGGGACCGAGTCACGGCGGTATAACCGTTCCATCAAGATACAGAGTAAATGCTGTATCATAATCGCGTCTGTCCAGAGGCCTAAGGTGGCAACCCCACCACTGGACTTGCTTACTTCAGGCCAGTAACCTGTTGTGAGGACTAACCATACTAAAAAGTCTCAAAGTATATGTAAAAGGACTGCTCTAAATGATGATGACCCAAACTTGTTAAAGGAGACAAATTGGAAAAAGATAAATATCATGAATTTTGCCACCTGGAACGTCCGCAGTAATACTCATAAAGACGATCAATTAGATGAAAACTTAAATCGGAAAAAAATTCATATAGCAGCAATATCAGAAAGTAAGAGAAAATTAAAGGGTACAAAAGACACCAACAATTACATTCAAATCTATAGTGGAGTTGATAGAGATATCAGATCAAAAGCAGGCGTAATTATTATGGTTCACAAGTCCCTCAAACAATTAATTCATAGTTATACCTACTGGGATGAAAGAATTATTCAATTAAGAATCAAAACTTTCAGAGGATATTTAAGTATTATTGGTCTATATGCTCCAGTAGAAGTTGCAGAAGATGAAAATATAAAATTCTACAAAAAATTACAACGTATTATGGATAAAATACCTAAATCAGATTATTTATTACTTATGGGAGATTTAAATGCACGAATTGGCAAGATCAAAAGAGGAACATACATAGGCACACATGGAGAAAACACACTAAATAAAAATGGAGAAAGATTAACTGATTTTGCTATGTATAATCATTTAAAAGTTATGAATAGTCACTTCAAACACATTGACAGTCATAAATATACCTGGGAAGCAAGAGGATAATGGTCAATAATAGATTGTGTGATAGCAAATAAGAAATTAGCAGATATTATACTAGACACGAGAGTATTTGGAGGTTTTGAAATTGAATAAGACCACCATCTGCTAGTTGCTCCAGCACGATTTCCTCCGAGATGGTATAAGAAGAATGATCATCTATAACACAACCCACATACACCTACAAGGTGCAACTATTAAATGATCCTAGTATCCGCTGGCTTTACCAGAAGAGGTTATCAAACTTACTCAACGTAGAAATTTGCAACACTATAGAAGAAGAATGGACCAATCTAAAATATATGTTAAACACAGCAGACAACGAAAGTATAGGAAGAAAGAAGAGATGGACAAGAAGACATGGCTTACGGAAGTGGGATGAAAACCTCGCCAGAATTATTAATGATAAACGAGAAGCATATCGAAAATATCTATCAACTAGAACACTTGCTGACGAAATAGATTACAAACAGAAAAAAAAAAGAGCAATAGCAAAAAGAGAAGTTAGAAGATATCACAGAGAAAATTGGAATAATTTTGTTACCCAATGGGAAACGGACATTACAAGACCAAATCCAAAAACATATAAAATACTAAGGCAATTAAATGGAGAGCTACATGAAAGAGTTAAACTAAATACAATTCATTTAGAAAATTGGATAGAATATTTTCAAAAGTTGTGGCTGCAAAAGAACGAAAATTTAAATCTCGTAACCTCTAACAATAATTACATAGATGCTTTCACTTTAGATGAATTAAATACAATACTCGTCCACTGCAAAAATAACAAAACACCAGGCGAAGATGGTATTAACCTGGAATTATTTAAGTATGCCAGCTCTGCCTTTAATGAAAGATTTATCAATTTTTTAAATATAATTTATAATGAGGGCCCTCCACCAAAAAGCTGGCAACAAGCTGTTGCAATCCCACTACACAAAAAAGGAGATATAAATAACTGTGATAACTTCAGAGGAATAAGCCTTTTGGACTCAGGCTACAAAATCTACACCAAGTTGCTCAAATCAAAATGAGCTGGTTATTATGACAAGGTATTAGATGAAGCGCAAAATGGATTCCGAAAAGGAAGATCCTGTACAGATGGTTACTTCACTATTAAAATTCTAATAGAAAAACACAGAGAGTTTAATATTGAAACACACATGGCGTTTATTGACTTGAAGAAGGCATTTGACAAAGTAAATAGAAACAAATTATTATAAATCCTCAAATATGATGGAATCCCAGACCAACTGATAAAAGCTATATATGATATTTATAAGGATAATTACATCCAAGTTAAGATTGAAAATAAAATCTCGGAATGCAGACCAATTAATCAAGGAGTTAGACAAGGATGTGGTCTTTCACCAATGTTCTTCATAATATACATGAACTCAATTATTAAAGAATGGAGACTACAACCACATGTCAGTATACCACTTAATAGATTATATAATTTAGACACCCTATTATTTGCAGATGACATTGTGTTTATAGCGAATTCAGAAGATGACCTACAACGTTCACTCCACTCTTTTCACCAAACGGCAATAAACTACAAAATGGATATCTCAACAGAAAAATCTAAATTCATGGCTTTCCTAGGAAAATACCCAGTTCGCAGTAAAATTGTTATTAATAATAAAATATTAGAACAAACCAACACATTTAACTATCTCGGATACCAAGTTACATACGAAGAAGAAAAAGATTTTAGTCAAAAAATTATAAAATTTAACAGAGTAACAGGAATTATAAATAATATTTTCAAGCCAAACACAGTTCAGCAACACACACGAACTAGAATTTATAAAACACTGGCCAGACCCATATTATGTTACG
The DNA here is from genome assembly GCA_030220185.1 of Diploptera punctata. Lineage (NCBI taxonomy): Eukaryota > Metazoa > Arthropoda > Insecta > Blattodea > Blaberidae > Diploptera > Diploptera punctata. The sequence continues at coordinate 16,044 of JASPKZ010009278.1, forward strand.
GCAGTGAGGCCTGGACAATTCGCAGTGTAGATGAACAAAGACTAACTGCGGCAGAAATGAAATGTGTGAGACGTACTGCGGGCTATTCAAGGACAGACCATAAAATGAATTCTGACATTCTCAAAGAATTACAAACAGAATTAGTCATGGAATATGTACAAAAATACAGAAACAACTGGAAATCTCACGTACGAAGAATGAGCAGAACAAGAATACCACGTCAGATCTTAAATTACCAGCCACCAGGCAAGAGATCTTTGGGAAGACCCTTCAAACGTTGGATTGAGACCGTAACAGACAGCTAGGTATATCACATGAAAGGAAGAAGAAGAAGAAGATACTGCATTTCTAGAAAATCTCTCATTTCTAAAGTATCAGAGTATTACAAACCGAGAATGAAGGTGCTGTGCTACATTGTTTTAAGCGCCCATCAATTCTCCTCAAGGGTAAACGATTGCAAGTGAAAGAAATATGGCAGAAATTTGTAGCTGCACACAGAATTAATTCCCATGCAATACTTTTTTTTTCCTCTCTTGAAGACATTTTGAATTAAATGTAGAAACAACCTGTATGTGATTTTCTTTGAAGTTGTATTTTCTTGAGCAATGGTTCTGCATGTAAATAAATATATGCATATTAAACTATTTTATATTTAAATTTATATAAAATGTCCTGTTTTCACCATAATGTTCATGCAATCAACTTATGTATTGCAAATTAAATCACCCATTTTGTTGCATCCATCCTGGCTACAATATTCTTACCAAACAGTTTTCCTCCCTCATATAATTTATTTTACACGCTCATAGTGCTGAGATAATTTGAATGACTTCCATGTACTATTGTTTTCAATCTCACCATCTCGTGTTACTTCATTACATCAAATTTAGTTTCAAATGTATTTTCCTAGAAAGATAAACGTTTATAACGTTTAGAACATTTTGAAAATTATTGTGGTATCTTCTTCCTATATGTGCAAAATATCAATAGATAATTATGGACATTTTGATGAAGTGTCTGAATTCAAAATACTTGCAACAGTAACAAACAGAAATGAATTATGCATAGGATAATCTCTGGGAATAGGCTGTACTATATGGTGGAGAATCTTGTCGTCTCAAATTCTCTGTCTTGTTGAATTAATAATATATAAAATGTCGTTTCTTCAGGTTATAAATTAAAAGGTTGCGAAACAGATCTCTTTAAGACGTAGGAAAATGTGGGTATTTGTGAATAAAGTGCATATTGACCTAACAGAGACATGCGGACAGGTGAATGGAGTCGACTCCATGATCTTGATAGAAAACCAGATAAAATATGAGGAGTTAAGTTTCATAGACTCCGATGGGCAGAACATTTGGAACGTTATAAAAATGAATACTTATTACAGGAAACACAAAGTGGAAACCATTCAGTAGGAAGGCCAAGGACAAGGTGGGATAATAAAATGTGAAGGAAGTCCGTAAATTACAGGGGGAATGATTGGAAGATATTATCTCAGGATATAGATGTATGGAGAGCTTGTATCTGTGCTAAAATGGTCCACAGGGGTTGATAGTGTTAGTGGTAAATAAAACTTTTGTATTAATAATTTTCCTTATGTGTTTTTCTTTGTAGAAATTTTGCAAGAAGTTGTAGATTACTAAATTTCTGTAAAATAGTTTTGTGGAAATTGCATTTGGTTTGGACATATTTCTCCCCTGTTATACACAGAGCCATCGTTTGTAAGATATAAAGGCAATCATGAGGTTTGCGAATGGAACATGTGAAATAGTATATTACGATGCAAGGTTGGGAAGTGGTATTTACAGAATCGAGGATAATGTTTAAAAACTGAGTGATAGCGAGATATTTAATTTCCAAGATTCTGTAAAACACTTCACAAACGTGCGTTGTACATTATTTTTGCGCGATGGTGTTTTCAAAATAATAAATAATAGTAAAATAATAATATCTTTGTTGGAAATATTTGCGTTCATTATAAACAATTGAGTAACGTTAACAGTGTGGACAGTGTTTATTAGTTGAAAGTACAGGAGGCTCTGAGACCATTATTGTTGATAAAATCGCGGCAAGTACGTATTAATTGTTTTATATTGTTCCAATAAAGTTGAGTTCATTTAAAATTCAGTTATTTGTTTCATATTAACTATATTAACACTACCTTTTGGATAATTTTTCTACAGAAATTGTACGTAGTATACATAGAGGGCAGTGGGTTTGCTTCCTGCACGTGGGTGTAAATTTAATATTACAGTATAGTTATATAGGTTGGCAATCCCGAAATATAGAAAGTTGAACTTTCAATCATGGTTGCCATTGCTGTAAGTGGAACAAAACGCACTATCGCGCAAAAATTATATTTTGTGCTGCAAAGTATCTCGAAGCCTCGCTCTGCGCATGAGTTGTAAGAATCCTTCCATCGATAATGATACTGAAGAAGTAATTCTTTTCCCATGTTGTGGTGATATCTTGAAGCAGCTAACTCTCTTCATGCCCGATGTTGTAGTAACATTTTGAAGGATTAGTGTCCCAAAAATAATTACTGGTTCAAGTTGGGTTTGATTTTCGGTAGAGCTGGAATCACTTCTCAAGGTCGGAAGTTGGTACACAGGATTGGAAAACACTTTACAATCACTGATAACTGATTCTTGTAGAAATAGTTGTAAATTTATTTACTATTTAATTTCCCAGCAGATCAAGTAAGTATAGGTGGTATTATTCTTCACCGTCAATTAAAATTAAATTATTTTCTTTTCTTGAATCAACTATTCTTCTAGTGTTAAATATCACGTTTTATCAGGAGAGCTGTTATTGTTTCCATCCTTGATGAAAGTTATATGCTGAATGACTAGTGTAATTCTGTTATAATTTTAAAGAACATTATTACATCACACGATGTTAGGTTTAAATTCTATTGGTTAATATAATGTTTAAATTTTATTTGTTAAATCAAAAATTTAATTGTTTCAACATCCAATCAGAATTTAGTATACTTTTATTTTAAAATATTAAGTTAGGCAGGTGTTCCTATTACAGATATAACAGAAAGCTTTATATTTCAGACAACAATGACTTAAAACACAATTTTAAAAGCATTATTTAGAAAGACTGTTATATAATCCAATTTCTTTAATTGTTACTGAGACATTTTTATTCAACAATGAACAGCAGTTAATTATTTAGATGCTTTTTCTTTATTTAAGTTATATTTAAATATTAAAAGAATTTTAAAATATAAAATTATTAACTTAAACTTTCATATTTATTATGATATTAAAATCCTGCTATAATACATACTGTTCAGGGAATAAAGAAGATGAAAATCCTACAAATTTTTAATATGAAGAAGATCTCTTTCTAAACCCTCATTTAAAACGTTAACTAGTAATTTAAATAAAGTGAACAGTGTAACAAATTTAAATAAATATTTGTTTGTGTATCTGATAACTTGCGGGTGGCATCGGACTATCAACATTTTGAACATACTCTTAGAGTATAACTAGGCTATGAACCTCCGGAACTGATAGAGGCATCAGAGGGAGCGGAGTTTTAGGTTCTAAAAGTTAATATTGCAACATACACTGCTCAAAAAAATTAGGGGATATTGTAGAATAACCTATTAAGACCACGTTTTTTGGAACAATATTAGATGCAATCATTTTCTATTACTCCAAGATAATGTAAACAAGAGTTTGAAGTTGTTACGTAACCTCGGTACCACACCAGAGGGCAGTGTCTGTACTGTTGATGTGAAAGGGTGGTGTGGGGGTGAATGTTTTGTTGCTGTTTTTAAATTCAGTCCAGTTTTCAGTTAGTGAATGACCTGCCTTAGGGACAGCAATGCCTCAACAACGTGATTTACCTGAACCAATGGCTTGGAGGGCCATAGGAAGGATGGAAGCTGGACAGACACAACAAGAGGTGGCACAAGCCATTGGGGTGTCTCAAAGCGTGATTTCCATACTTTGGAATCGTTTTCAAAGAATAGATAATGTTCACAGAAAAGCCGGACAACGTCGACCACAGGCAACAACAGCAAGGGATGACCGTTACCTCTTGTTAACAGCCTGTAGGAATAGACAGCAGAATGCAACTCAACTGCGAAATACACTTCAAACAGCAACAGGACGCAGGGTGTCAACTCAAACTGTCCGTAATCGACTGCATGGAAGTAGTCTCTATGCCCGTAGGCCCATGGTGTGTACCAGGTTAACTCCACAACACTGTAGAGATCGCAGAAACTGGGCGGAGGAACATCGTGGGTGGAGGCATGCCGAATGGAGATCAGTTCTTTTTTCTGATGAGTCGCGATTCAACGTGGAATGTGATAGTCGGCGTGTATTCATCTGGAGGGAAAAAGGGACACAAAACAATCCAGCTTTTGTACGTGAAAGATCCCCATATGGTGGCGGGGGATTGATGGTGTGGACAGGAGTCAGTAGTGGTGGACGTACGTACCTCTACGTCATCCAACGTGGTACTTTGACTGCGGTAAGGTGTAGATATGAGTTTCTCCGACCTTTTGTCGTGCCTTATTCTGGTGCCATAGGTGATTCTTTTCCTTTTATGGACGATAATGCACGACCCCACAGAGCTGGCTTGGTGGACGACATGCTGGAAGTGGAGGGTATCGAGCATATGCAATGGCCAGCTTCCTCCCCGGACCTAAATCCGATTGAGCATGTGTGGGATGCATTAGGCAGACGCATTGCAGGCAGACCAGCACCTCCCACAACTGTTCCAGAGCTGCACATTGCTCTTATGGAAGAGTGGCCACGTATCCCCCAAGAACTCATTGCTAACCTCATTGCATCAATGCCACACAGGTGTGAGGCAGTGCTGGCCGTTCGAGGAGACCATACACCATACTAAAGAAACATTTTCACCCATGTTAATGTTGCTTTGTTTGTTTGCCATATTCCTAATCAGGATCTCTTTGACATCTGGTGTGGTACAGAGGTTACGTAATGACTTCAAACTCTTGTTCCCCATTTGTGCCACATGTCCTGTCCACTCCAGTCTATGCAATTTATGATTTTACTGTTTTTATTACATCTGGTTTTCCATAAAGATCATGCAGTTCACTGTCATATAGTCTTCATTTATCTTTCTGTTCGCCTCTCTTTGTTTCAAAAATGTTTCTAACAACTTAATTTATAAACACTCCTAATCTTTTCTCCTCCCTTAAAGTAATAGTCATTTTTTCGGTATCTATTTCATATAACAGTTTTATATGTTTTCAGTTTTTTTTACAAAAATACCTGAAATCCGTAATAGCGTGCATTTCCAGAATTGAACCTATCTTTACTTTCTTTGTGCATCTCATTCCTGTTTGTGATTATTGTTCCTAGGTATTTGAATTCAGCTACTTCCTCAAAATTTGCATCATTTGCCATTACTTGTCCAATTCTATTATATAATGTATTTCTCTGTGTGCATATACATAGTTTTTTTGATGTTTACTTCCAGCACCACCAATTTCTTAGTGTTACTAAATAGAGTGGTCATGTTGGCCCGTAGTGTCTCCTCACTATTGGTTAATAATACTACATCATTAGCATAAACTAACAGCTTATTAGGCCTTCTTTTTCCTCTAAAGATTTGATGACATGCTCTAGTACAAAATTGAATAGTGAATTTCAAAGTACAGTAAAACTGCTTGCCTACCTGCATCCTACTCTTTGTTCCATTTAGACAATTTGGATAATTTTGACATAATTTCTAATGGAATTTAGATTGTATCTGACTTGAAGAGAAGAAACTTGTACCTTAATATCTTGTAATGAAAACAGACAGACGTGTGAGAACATAAACTGTACACACAATCACAGGAACATGCGTTGCCATGGTAACCCGATTATTGCAGTTATTTTTAAAACTGAATAACAGGTGGTTACACTGTTAAAAATAAAATGGCATGAAAAAAGTTAAAAATAGCAATCATGTTAACATGGACAACGTACAAAATATATAATTTTACCAAAATATTTGAGAAACGAATGCCTGAACATTGACAGGCCCCGTGGCCTTGTAGTCAGTGTTCCAGATGTCCCGGGGTTAGGTTCCTGAATTTGGACATCAGACATTTTGTCTAATGTTTTATACGCTCAATCGATAGATCTTGACGAGAGCTGGCGATTGAAACTCAAACGAACGTCTTAACGCATCTGAGTCAAAATTTATACTAAACGAAAATTATGTGACGCAGCGAAGCGACCTCAAAATGGCGGCGCTCACCCTGCCGCGCGCGATGCGTCACAGTTATCATTCAACGTTAGGAATTGTTTGATCCTTTATCTATCGAGGGACGTAATTACATTTTGGATGTAGATGATAGATATGTAGCTGCAACGCCAAAGTGTATCCCCCGATTTTGTTATCATTAGTTGTCTGAATTGTCTCCCACTGTGGACGCTAATTCAAACACGTATTCACGTCAAAAAGGTCAAGAAAGGAAAACGAAAATTAAAAGAAATCAAATTTAAAAAATCATAGGTAAAGGTAAAGTGGCTCCACTGCAGGCCCATCTAGGCCTACATTCTAATTCTACACCAAAATTGTTTTATATTTTAATTGGAACTTACCTCGTATTTTAGCGAAATATTGCATAAAATCACAGTTTCATTTAACGCTTTTCCTTATTAATTTACGTCTGAAAACAAAATATGTTGATTCCCGATTTTCCTGAAATAAAGGAACGTGAAATTGTAATTATTTTTATAGGAAAACAAATTTTGAGGTAGTATTCCAGCCGTAACCACGTGACCGCGATGCTATTGTTGAACCGCGACGTTCAAATGCCATGGCCTATTTAATTGAGTGATTTTTCGCATTGTTATCTTTCAAAAAACGTAATAAAGAGTTCAACTTCGTCCGAATTTTATTACACAGATCTCGGAACCAGAGGCGTGCATGTGCACTAGGATGTACACATAGTATTGTAATGTCAACTGTTCGTAATTACAACCAACTGTCAAACATGTGTTTCTGTTGGCAGCATAGCACCTTCGTTAAGAGGCGCCTTCCCACTCTGTTCTTAATTTCATTACAGCCTCCCCTTATTCAGTATCTGGGCAGGACACAGCGCTCAAGTAATCATGACATTGTCTTGCGTTCTGTAATTTTTGACCTTCCTTTTATTAGTAGACAATCGTCGGTTTATGGCATCGCAGGCATACATTCATCTCCCACAATGTTATACTCCCACCTCATTCTTGGCCTATCTACTTCAGCGCCTTCCCTTTGTTTTTCCTACAAGAGATTTTCATGCTTCTCATTCCCCATTCGTGCCACATGTCCTACCCACCCGCTGTCTACTAGCTTCCCATAAAGATCATATAGTTCGCTCTTATGTAATCTTCTCCATTCTCCTCTGTGTTCATCTGTCTCTGGCCCAAACATTTTCAAATAATCGTAATCTTTTCTCATTCCTTATAGTAAGAGTCCAAGTTTCAGGTCCATATAATATAACTGGGACAATAGCAGTTTTACATATTTTCGGTTTAATGTTTTTTGAGAGGAAATGGGACGACATTAGCCTTTGCTACGGATTTCCTGAAACATTTTCCGCCCGGAGAACCGAATAGGGGACTACTTTATTCCCGCAAAATTTTGCCGTAGTGGAACTCATGTCCGCGTTTCTTGACGGTTGTAATTTTATAGTGAAAAATCGGAACTCTTCGACCAAGGTATTCTTTCGTGTGGCTTATCGCCTTCGACCTTTTCAGCGTTGGTATAATGATAAATAAAAATAAGTTATTTCACGCTACAAAAAATGTATTCTTAATTATTGTGATGTAACTTATCAAAGGTAGCGCTGAAGCTAGGACAGTTATGTCTCGTAGACTGCGGGACTGAAACTACTTTCATTTGTTACATTGTTATAAACAATACTGCAAATGGCTGACTACACATTCGTAAATCTGTCCACTGTTCTACTGACCTAGGTTTTTACAATGAATGCATTTTGTTTCCATGTCTTCATCTCCTCATTTCCTAAGTGGAACACAGGACAGGCTGCTATTTCACTTGTTCCCAGCTTTTCCCTCTTTCCTTTGTTTCCATATATCATGCGTTTTTTATATTCATTTCTTCTTAATTCGAGGAAACCTTAACTTCCAGGTCACATAGCGCGAGTATATATACATATTATATATATATATATATATATATATATATAAATGGAGAGTATAATACATATATAAGAAAAATAAGTGTTTGAATTGGATTCGCCTGATAGTGTAATGGATATCACGCTGAGGTACAGACTCAGAGATCCGGGTTCGAATCCCGTCCAGGCATTTATTTTTCTTATTATACCATATTAAGCTTGCATTGCTCAATGTTAAAGATTTAATTATAACATCGATAAAGCGTCACTGCTATAAAGTAAAATAAATAATCTCTTTAATTTGCTTACTTGATATAGTCAGCTGCTAGATGGCAGTGAAGACAGTGTTCTCGCGACATCTAGTAATAATGGAGAGTATAATACATATATAAGAAAAATAAGTGTTTGAATTGGATTCGCCTGGTAGTGTAATGGATATCACGCTGAGGTACAGACTCAGAGATCCGGGTTCGAATCCCGTCCAGGCATTTATTTTTCTTATTATACCATATTAAGCTTGCATTGCTCAATGTTAAAGATTTAATTATAACATCGATAAAGCGTCACTGCTATAAAGTAAAATAAATATTCTCTTTAATTTGCTTACTTGATATAGTCAGCTACTAGATGGCAGTGAAGACAGTGTTCTCTCGCGACGAATCTAGTAATAATGGGAGAGTATAATACATATATAAGAAAAAATAAGTGTTTGAATTGGATTCGCCTGGTAGTGTAATGGATATCACTCTGAGGTACAGACTCAGAGATCCGGGTTCGAATCCCGTCCAGGCATTTATTTTTCTTTATTATACCATATTAAGCTTGCATTGCTCAATGTTAAAGATTTAATTATAACATCGATAAAGCGTCACTGCTATAAAGTAAAATAAATATTCTCTTTAATTTGCTTACTTGATATAGTCAGCTGCTAGATGGCAGTGAAGACAGTGTTCTCGCGACATCTAGTAATAATGGAGAGTATAATACATATATAAGAAAAATAAGTGTTTGAATTGGATTCGCCTGGTAGTGTAATGGATATCACGCTGAGGTACAGACTCAGAGATCCGGGTTCGAATCCCGTCCAGGCATTTATTTTTCTTATTATACCATATATATATATATATATCCATAGTAATTATACCCCAGGTCAGGTCTTTCACTGCAATCATAACATTTTCATACTACGTTTGCAGTTTTATTAAGGACGTGTGGTAGCTTCCCGTTGATTTCCACACCGGTGAAGTAGCATGATGGCTGGGTCCTAAGCTTCCTGACATTTGTCGTAGAGGTGAGGAAAAACCCCGAAATATATAAGCCTTGTCACGCAGTGGACCCGGGTTCGATTCGGGTCGGGACCAGCGCCTGCGTGAGGTTTTCTTGGGGGATTTTCCTCACCAGTAAGATAAATGTCGGGAAGCTTAGGGCCCAACTGTCTCCTAAAATCATCCGGCCATAATCATTACACTTATCATTATCATTATCATACTTCACCGGTGCGGAAAGCAACGGGAGGCTACCACACCTATAATTCCCTAGTAAAGCTGCAAAGCATAGCGTGAAAATGCTATGATTGCAATGAAAGACCGGCCCGCGGACACAATTACTATGGATGGATATATATATATATATAATACATATGTTTGTCACTCTACTCCTCCTAAACTACTGGATCGAGTTTAATGAACATGTTTCTGATTGGATCCTCGATGGTTAACTTCTCAATTGGACCCTCTAAAACCATTATGCGTAGGAGTCACCTGAAGTGAACATTTAAAAAACGCTTTCGCGGTCACATTTTTCGATTTTCACAACGAAACTCAGTATATGCCATTAAAATAAACCGAGACAGGTATTATGAAAAAATGAGCGAAATGTGACAATTAGAAGTGGAGTTTTACTTGAAATCCGAAATTAAAAACTGCCTAAACGACTGGAACGATTTTGATGTTTTTTTTTGTGCTTGAATGGGTCCCTGGATCATTAAATTCACAACAGGGCCCAGTAGGTGGCGCTGCTATCGAGTTATAGGATTTTTATGTCAGATGTGTAGTCATCTGCATTACCGACATATTCCACGCGACAACAATGTGACATCATAATGCACGCTTCTTGAGCCACAACAGATGGCAGTGAGAAGGTTTCTTGGTAACTTATAAATTAGTGAATTCTATGGTAAAAAAAGTAACTTGTATTTTTATCGCCCGGCCCTGACACGAGAATTGAACGTCTGCCGGGTCCGCTAGTGTATATATAACTTATTCATATCTCCCCTGTTATTATGAAATGTGGTCTCGGTGTAGCGGTGCTGCCTCGTACGCAACGGACCCGGGTTCGTTGGCCAGTGTAACAAATATCCTATTTGAGGTTCTTTTTCAGTTTTTTTTTCCTCATCTGTAAGACAAATGCCGTCCTTACATATCTGGCCATCATAATGATAACTTTCATGTTTGCCATGTTTAGTTTGTGTGTGACACTCACTAGTGGTGCGTTAAACTGTCCTGGTAACACTACTATCCTCGGGCCGATATGACGCACCATCACAGGGGCAGATCAACGAAATGGATGAGATGAGCATGGAGAAATGTTGGAATGAAATTGGCAGATTAAATAATTACAATAGAGGGAGAGAGAGATATTTAAGAACGCTGTAGCCGCGTCGTAACCGAGAGGTTTGTGTCATCATGCCTTGGTGCAGAGCTGAGGGAGAAGACATTTTCTCATGTAATTTCGGCCAGTATGTGACTACTAGTATCACTTGTAAATGCGGTAGGTACAATAAGTATCGACCACAGAGCTGTAACGGCTGCGGAACTGACCAACATTTGTCTTGAACACTAAAAAAATGTGGGAGACTTTTATTGGTACCGGGGTTTGAACCTTGGACGTGCCGTATACACTACTCGCTGCTTAAATATGATTTTTTAAAGTGAATCATGTATTTTTAGTTAAGTTTATAATAAAACAACATTCGAGAGTGATTGTGACGAATTACTTATGTCGCGTGTATTTGTTTGCAAGTAGAACGAGAGAACAATATGTAACGTAGCTCTGCGCAACTTGCGATTATAATTTTTAAAAGTTGAGACATATTTTCAAGAGCGGACTGTATATTGGACATACTGAACGCAATTGTTGCGCCACACACTTTATGAGCGATTCAGATTGTTTTCAGCGCAGCCGGTTGTCATAAGCTTGATAACTAACTCTAACTAACTCACCAGAACTATCGAACCCGTAGGTTCATGGCCGCGCGGACATAAGCTCTCCATATATCCCTATCCTGAGCCAATGTTTTCCAATCATTCCCTGTATAATCTACTTCCCTCAAATCACAGTAAATGTTATTCTCCCACCTCATGCTTGGTCTATTAACTGGGCGTTTTCCCTCTGGTTTTCCTACAAGAATCTTCCATGCACGTCTTTCATTCCCCATTCGTGCCAGATGTCTTGCCAATCGCAGTGTACGAGACTTAACTGTTCTCATTATAACTGGCTTCCTATAAAGACCATGTAATTCACTGTTATGTAGTCTTCTCCATTCACCTGTCTGTTCATCTCTCTTTGGTCCAAAATCTTCCTAAGAACTTTATTCTCAAATACTCGTAATCTACTTTCCTCCCTTAAAGTAAGACTCCATGTATCGCATCTATATAATATAACTTGTAGAAATATAGTTTTATATATTTTCAGTTTAACCTTTTTGAAAGGAGTGGTAAGTCAAGAGACTCTGTAATGCATAGTAACATGCATTTCCAGAATTGAGCCTATGTTTAATTTCCTTGTGCATCTCATTCCTGTTTGCGATTATTGTTCCTAGGTATTTTAATTCGGCCACTTCTTCAAAATTTCCCTCATTTGTCATTAGCTGTCCATTTCCATTATATAATGTATTTTTATGTGTGACCACATATTTAGTTTTATTGATATTTATTTCCAGTCCTAATTTCTTAGTGTTACTGTGTGCATGTTGGCCTTTAGTATGTCCTCGCTATCGGCCAATAGTACTACATCATCAGCATAAACTAAGAGCTTATTAATAACATTGAGTTGTAAGCCTTCTACATCCTCTAAAGTTTTGATGGCATCCTGTAGTACAAAATTAAATAGTAGAGGAGATAGTGCATCTCCTTGCTTCAACCAATTGTTGATTTCAAAAGTATCCGAAAACTGTTTGCCTACACGCATCCTACTCTTTGTGCCATTTAGACACATTCGTATAAGTGTAACTAACTTTTTAGGAATTCCGAACTGCAGCAGAATACTATATAATTTCTCCCTCTTAGTTGAATCGTATGCCCTTTGGAAGTCTACGTTTAGTTGATGTACAGTACCATTATACAGGGTGATTACAAATGATTGGAGCGATTTCATGATTTTATGGTAGCTGTAGTATTCGACATATTTTCACGAACTTTTACAGATACATAGAGCAACTTCCCAGGTTTTTTTTTTAGATGTTACAGGTGCTCCATATGCTCCCCCTTGGTGATTCTGCAGATATCAAGTCTGTAATCAAGTTCGTCCCATACTCGACGTAACATGTCCCTATTAATTTGTTCAAAGGCATTGATTATGCGAGCTCGCAGTTCTGGTAAGTCTACTGGTAAAGGAGGCACAAACACTGAATCTTTCACATACCCCCAAACAAAAAAATCGCACGGCGTCAAATCGGGAGAGCGTGGAGGCCATGACAACAATTTCTGATCATTCTCTCCACTGCGACCGATCCATCGGTTTGGCAATCTCATGTTTAAAAATTCACGAACATCGTGATGGAAGTGTGGTGGAGCACCATCCTGCTGGTAGATGAAGGTCTCACTGTCGGTCGTCAGCTGCGGCATGAGCCAATTTTCCAGCATGTCCAGGTACACGTGTCCTGTAACGTTCTGCTCGCAGAAGAAAAAAGGGCCATAAACTTTGAACTGAGAAACCGCACAGAACACACTAACTTTTGGGGAGTCGCGAATGTGCTGCACAATAACGCGGGGATTTTCTGTGCCCCAGATTCGCACATTGTGTTTGTTCACTTTGCCATTCACAAAGAATGTTGCTTCGTTTCTCACAAAAACCATCCTCATCCATAAACTGCTGCATTTGTGTACAAAATTCAAACCGACTCACTTTGTCAATGGGCGTAAGGGCTTGTAGAAATTGCAAGTGGTAAGGTTTATGCTTCAATCTTTTCCGCAAGATCTTCCAAACGGTCGGTTGTGGAATGTTCAGCTCTCTGCTCGCTTTTCGTGTTGATTTCTGTGGGCTACGTGTGAAACTCATCCGCACACTCTCAACCTTTTCTTCACTCACTGAAGGACGACCCGTTGATTTCCTTTTACAGAGGCATCCTGTAGCTTTAAATTGCGCATACCATCGCCGAATGGAGTTGGCACTCGGTGCATCTTTCTCGAACTTCGTTCTGAAGTGTCGTTGCACAGTTATCACAGATTGAGTTGAATGAAATTCAAGCACAGCATATGCTTTCTCCTCGCCTGTCGCCATCTTTGATAACTGCTGCGCTCTCTCGGTTTAAAGCTGAAACACGGCTGCGAGAGAAAACAAAAAAAAACCTTATGAGTTTTTATACATAACTTTAAAGTTCTGTGAAGATATGTCAAATAAGATCGCTACAATAAAATCATGAAATCGCTCCAATCATTTGTAATCACCGTGTATTCCCATTTCTTTTCTAAAATCTGTCTTAAGCTAAAAATCTGATCTGTTGTAGACCTGTTCCTTCTAAATCCACATCGATGATCTCCCAGAATCTCATCAATATAAGGACTAAGTCTGCTTACTAATATATTTCTTAGAATTTTGAACGAAGTGGAAAGTAATGAGATGTCCCTATAGCTGTTGCAATCCGTTATATCTCCTTTCTTATAAATTTGTATGGTAATCGATTCTTTCCATTCATCTGGAAGAACTTCTTTATCCCAAATTATATTAAGCAACTAGCGTATCTTGTCCGTCAGTTGTTCTCTACCTGATTTTATCAGTTCTGCTGGGATCTCATCTGAACCTGATGCTTTATACAGCTTGAATTTATCTTTCGCCATTTCAACCTCTAATGCACGTGGTTCTACGATTAACATTTCTGCTGTTAGTAAATTATCCTCTTCAATATCCTGTTCTGTATGTACATTTAATTGCTGATTAAAGTTACTTTTCCATCTATTTTATATACTCCTGGAATCTGGAATCATATCCCCATTTTCATTCCTAATTATGTTTGTTCTAACCTGAAACCCTTTCCTCTCTATGCTGATTCCCTGATATAATTCTCTAATGTTCCTATTTTTAGCATTCTTTTCAAGATCATAATCTTCTGTCTCAAATATTCCCTCTTTTTTACTCTTTAGTAACCTCGTGGTTTCCCTGCTGACACTACCCACTTGCTCCAAATTTACCTCATTTGGCAACCCATTTCTTGTTTTGCCTCTTTTTTAAACAACCAATGCTTTCTGATGTTGACAATTTAATAGTATCTCTTAGAGCCTCCCATTCTTTATTTATATTATTTTCTAGTTCGTTTGCCACATTGTCATCTGAAGATTTCAATACTTCAAATCTATTAGCAATATTAATTTTGTATTCTTCCTGTATTTAATAATTTTTTCAAGTTTTTTAAATACAATTTTTCAGAATCATCTTTAGCGTTTGTTCCTCTCATTAGCGATAGCCATTGTTTGAATTTCACCCTGACCGGATGATGATCCAATGTATTATCTGGGTTGGTTCCTCTGACTGAAAGTGTGATTAATTGGTAAATGGGTTTAAGGTAAGTGAACATTTTTAGGAGTTGAATTCTATGTAGTCTGGAGTTGAAGATCTTCTACTGCTTTTCTAGTAGTTTATTCTTGAAGCTGCATAACCATCAATGTATTGAGGAACCAGGAACGATAATTCCGGTGGGTGATTGGTAACCAATGTTAATCTTGATTAATAGAAAATCTATTAGCTGAGCTGAATGGCAAACACTGACTTCTTGAAGAATGAATGTAATATGAGTAACTGTGTATACCGCGGAAAATAACAGTCTGTCTGATTACAATTGTAAGTTTCTACATATGTATACAATTTGAGTGACAACGCCCTTAGTGGGCTGCAAAAGGACGCATAGTTTAGTTACGCCCATCTTTCGTGTGCAAGATGGCGTACTTGTTAGGGACGTGTGACACAATTCGAGTGCATAATATTATGTAACTAAGTTCTCCCCTTCTGGAAAGTCATCATTATTTTGAATGTTTTTAACCTCTGATCTTTTAATAGCTAAGTGATAACTATGTGTGGCCACTCATTGTATGTATTGTCTTACTATACCAAATAATTACAATTGTAACACATATTCAATTATGATATTATTCCTTAACTTGTACAGTATTAAAGTGCATTCTTTAGCATATTTAATAAGAGAGATGAATTAGATCAATTCAAGGTGTTACAGTATAATAAGCATACTTTATAATGACTGTTCATGCTACAAATAGTTATATATGTTACACCCCTCTATATATTACACCGAATTGCAGTCTGTCCCTCTAACTGATCTAACATCGATAATGCTACTGCGCCAGCGTTTTGCCATAAGTTTGATATCGATAATAATATGAGTACTATATTTCAGCTGTGTGTGTGTTATCGATAACACTGTGCAACACGGAATTTGTCCTTTTTATGAAAATAGGTGTATTAGGTAGATGTTTTAATGGTAAAAACGAATCTGTAATTAGACTTTGTCTATCACGTACCGTTTTTTCAGAAAACCCAAAAAAAATATATTTACGAATGTTATTTTAGTCTAACATGTATTTCATATTAATTGAATCTCCAACTTTCCACATACTACGTCAATTTCGTGTTTATATTTCTTAGGAGATAGGTCGACATCTTACATGTAAATATTAGCATCCCATCCTGTGCTGTCATCTGTATTTAGCATTTTATAACTAATGATATTTCATTTATTTTCAGTCTGTTGTAGACTTCCTGTTGGTGTTCAAGGAGTGAGCTAGTGTTTCATAATTTTGCTTCAGAAGAGTTTGAAGAATAGTAATTATACTATAATGCCACGTCAGTGTAAAACTAATCCTAATTCATTTTGCTATGTATGTGGAGAACTAACCGTCAAGAGCCAAACGTGTAATATTACACCTCTAGTTCGAAAGGCATATGACCTGTATTTTGGATGTCGTGTGGGAGACCAAGATAAGTCATTTGCACCTCACATGTGCTGCAATTCATGCTCTAGAAATTTGACAAATTGGCTACAAGGTAAACGCAATGCAATGAAATTTGCTGTACCTATGGTTTGGCGAGAATCTCGGGACCATGTAACAGATTGTTATTTGTGTTTGGTAGATATAGAAGGATGTACTTCAAAATCCAAAGGGCAGATCCAGTACCCTAATTTACCTTCAGCCATCCGATCAGTTCCTCAGAATGAACATCTTCCTGTACCTAAGCCTCCAGAACAGTACACCGTTTCAGAAGAAGACGTCTCAGGCTGTAGTAGTCCTACTCGAGATCCAGACTTTCAGCCATCTACATCGTCTTTACCCTGTAATCACCAGGTGTTCACACAAAACGCCATCAGTGATCTCGTGAGGGACTTAAACCTTTCCAAAAGTAAAGCAGAATTGTTGGGCTCTTGACTGCAAGAACGGAATCATATAGATATCAATGTTAGAATAACTTCATTTAGAAAACGACTAACTCATTTTATTGAATATTTTTCTGAGAATGAAGGAATATTTTTTTTGCAACGATGTGAATGGCTTATTTCAGGCTTTGGGACATGAACATAATCCAGAGGACTTGCGCTCATTTATAGATTCCTCCAAACTAAGTCTAAAGGCAGTACTTATACATATTGGCAATATGTTCCCATCTGTTCCTATCGCATATGCCATTCATACGAAGGAAACGTTTGAGGTTATGAGTGCAATACTAAGGTGCATTGAATATACTTCATACAAATGGCATATATGTGGAGACTTGAAAGTTGTTGGACTCTTAATGGGTATGCAACAAGGGTACACAAAATACTGTTGTTTTTTATGTGAGTGGGATAGCCGCGACAAAGCAAACCACCACTTTTGCAAAGAATGGCCTGCAAGACAAACCTACATTCCTGGAGTCAAAAGTGTTTCCCATGAACCACCTGTGAACCCTCAAGATGTCTTCCTACCACCTTTACACGTCAAGCTCGGACTGATGAAAGTATTTGTGAAGGCACTAGAAAGAGAAGGATAAGCTTTCATGCATCTCAAAAATAAATTCCCAAACCTAAGTGATGCAAAGATTAGGGAAGGATTGTTTATTAGTTCACAAATAAGAGCAGTTTTCCAGGATGAAGACTTTGAAAATAAACTGTTGGAAGCGGAGAAAATGGTTTGGCTTGAATTTAAATCACTATGCACGAACTTCCTTGGGAATAAAAATCAGCAGACTCTGAAGTAATTGTAAGTGAATTATTACACTACTTTCATGTTATGGGATGCAATATGTCTTTGAAACTACATTTTCTGCACTGTCACCTGGATTTCATTCCAAAAAACCTTGGTGCTGTCAGCGATGAACATGGCGAGAGATTTCAGCAAGAAATATCAGCCTTTGAAAAACGATTCAGTGGAAGATGGAATGCAAGTATGCTTGGTGAATATTGCTGGTCAATCATCAGAGATAGCACAGAAGCAGTCCATAAGCGCAAAAGATAAACAAAGACATTTTAAATTGGTGTTCTATGCAATTATGTTTGCCATTATAACTAACTTGTACAATTAAAATGTGTCATTACAAAACATTGATTGGTGATAGAAACTTTTGTATTTCAAAATTGAATTCAGCTCATCTCAATTAGTTAAAATCATATAGTTTAATCTAAAGGACAGAAAAAAAAGTGTTACGTACAAGACAACTTTTTTGTTGTATTTATAGCAAATGTACATAAGTACTAAGTGTCATTAAGGAAAATTGGTGGGTGATAGAAGATGTTGGAATTCAGAAATGAATTCAGCATATCTCAATTAGTTAAAATAACATAGTTTCATCTAAAGGACAGAAAAAAAAGTTTAAATTTGTTGCACAGTGTAATAACAAGCTGCATTTGTTCTTCATCTACATCTTCGTTACATAAAGAACTGTTTATTTTATTTTATTTTTTTTGCTGGGAAAGTAGACAGAAAAATTACCTAAACGCGAATCATTATTTCCTGGACAGAAAAACATGAAATATGACACATTGGGCATCTACAGGTTTAATGAAGAAGACATCGACAATACTCCTGGTTTTAAGTTTTTTAAAATAATTGAAGTAAGATTAAAGAAATAACATTGACAGTAGTGGATGTGAGACCAGCAGCGGTTGGTAGGGCAAGGCTCGTGCGCCTTTGAGTTTAGTTTAGTTTAAAGAACGGTGAATCTTAATATTAAAACGAAAGTTTCTGAAAGTTTAGAATTACAAATCATTAATCACGTGATATTAACAAGCATTTAAACTATGATAAATGTGGCATTTGAAAATAAATGTAACATTTACCTGACAGAGGAAGGGATGCCCAAACTGTATAACTTTATACATCTAACATATAATTGTAAAGTTTGCAATTAATAAAGTATACACCTTTCAGAGATTAATTCATTTTTTTTCTAATTTCACATTCAGTTGTTGCTTCGTAACGTCACAGTTATCACAAGAAGGAACATTTTTACATTTTTAAATCAATTTATTAATCAAATTATTAATTGAACGATAGTTGAAAAGTTCCCTATCGATTTAAATTTCAAATTCCATCTATTGTATTTGTGGAATCTCCTGTGTCAATACTGTTGAACACAAGAACAACAAACATATGACTGTACATTACTCACACATCCCACACCACGTATCACATATGAAATAGTGAAGGACAAAGTAGCCCGACGAATCAGTTCAAAGAAAGATACTAACATATACCACACCTACACGAACAACTAAAATTGGACGGCGTTTTACATCAACCGGCTAAGCGCCATTAAAAAAGAGAGATTTTAATGTAATTTGTTGCACTAGGTCATGAAGTAAGCGTACGCACACTTTTAGCGCCAAATCTATAAATATAACCTTATTATTAAAGAAAAATGTAAGCACCATCAGTCTATCAGAGATTCTGTGTTCAGCAACAAACGGCTATGAAACTATATCTTCATAAATACTCGTACTAATCTAAATTTTGCATCATTCAGCTTCAAGACAAATGTTGCCGCTGTTATATTGTTGATGCATAACTGAGTATTGTTGGTTTGACGCTACAATAAATAGTGAAGATTGTCAAGTCAGTGTGATGTTGTATTGTTATAACGACATCCAGAGCTGAGAATAATGTAGATATGGTTTATAAGAGCTGCCCTGTCTCACTACAGGTGCATGTCTCGCGCATCAAGTCCATATACTCCTATTTTATAAACATAAATATTTTTAAAAAATCAGGCGCTTGTCAGTTCAGAGGTGATCGTAATAGGCGACGGAGTTAGGAGGTCCACTGGTCATCACCTAGTACAATTCGTTGTTCTATTTTTTTGTGAAATAAAAAGTGTATCTCTTTCTAGTTTTGTTCAATGAAAATTGTAACATATATATATATATATTCAATGTTCAATGAGAATAATTCATATTAAAATATGAGAAAATTATTTGTATTATTTACTTACAGTCACGTGTGCATAACGTATTGCAGTTCAATATAAACTTTTAGTGAGAAAGTTGACGGACGTCTATCGATGTTTTACTCCAAGGTATACAACATTTTTACAACATGCTTTTCTCGTTTTTATGTGTTTTTTATGTATTATAATTGTATGAATAAATTAGATTTATATAGAACACATTATTAATTTAACACTGTAATACGTATGAATATTACAAAACAAGATATCAATTGTGCAAACAAACACTACTAACATTGTGATATCAGCAGTGCATATGTATTCCCTTGGAGCTTGGCTCATTGATACATAATAAAATATCCCATACTAATACGCATCGAGAGCGTAAACGCCCCTTTGTAGCGCTTAACTGATTGATGCAGAACGATTATCACATCATTCTCATTACATCTAAATGTAGTATTGAAATATTGATCATTAAAATAAAAATAAATTGTTTTTACTGATACAGTAGCAATCTGTATTATCATATAAGTGATTATCAAGTCACAAATAATTAAATAGCTCTTGCTAGAGTTAAAAAAAAATTAAACTTATTTTTCTCGGAATTTAGATCATGGTGCATTCCCGGTTGTTGCATAACGCCGTCGAATTAGTGTTACTGAATATTGAAGATGATGTTGTTTAGTTGCTGTAAGTAATGTAACTGTCTCAACTTGTTTTGTATCATCTTCCTTAGTTTGTAACGATTTACTCTCTCAAACGCATTTCTAAAATCAATTTACGTCCCTAAATTAAATTCTCTGTCCGTTTTTAAATTAAACACAATCAGCCTTAAAAAGTGCATAGAGCTCACTTGAGTAACGATGTCTTGTCTTACTGAAGCCGCCTGAATCTCAGCAACATCATCTTCAGCATTAAGGTCTGTTCCCATCTCATGCTGTCCATCTTTTACTTGGTCTTCCAACATTTCTTCTTCCTATTGGTTTGTAATGAAGAATCTGTTTCGGAATTCTATTGTTATCCCTCCTATTGATGTGGTCATCTAGTTCTTGGAATCATAATAAACAAACACTAGCGCCACACGTAATAACAGGTTTATACAGGTTTAATTAAATGAATTGCAATGATATGCATTTCAAAACTTGTTTCTGCTACGAGGGGAAATATTAAGGATTCTTGTTAACTAACTAGGGCCTCAATCCATATTCGTGTTCAGATTTTTTCAATCATATTAGTTTTTTGTAATTTTGAAAAGAAATAAAAAACTAAAAAATGACATAGTTCATTGTTACAAAAAAATATATATAATTTAATAAGACAATATACCTGAAATGACTGCTCGGATATTGAGGTTTAGAGAATTCAAGTCTGTATTCAGATTTTCTGTATCGTGCACTGTTTTCTGTAATCTTTAGAAAATAAAAACGGTAAACTTCCAAATTTGAAAAAGAATTTTAATAACATCAAGTTATTTTTTAAAAACATGTTTTAACACCACAATATAAAATTCTATTGTATTAAATTAATTTTAAAACTTTAAATTATATTAATAAAAAACACAATATGAGGTAGAATGCAAGATTTCAAACTAAGACATATCATGGATGTGTATTCACTTTATGGAAACAAAAATAACGTGATCTTCAGGTTCACCAAAACCTAATATTGTTTTATTACCATCGATCTATATTCATAATATATGTCGCACACACAAATTTTGGACAACACGATTTATGAAGGTTTAACATCAACATTTGCTAAGTAGTCTATCCATTTTCTTATACTCGTCAGTAATAACTGGCACAGGTACAACACAATGAGTTAAGATGGGTAACACGTGACGTTACAGAAAATGAGAATTTTTGTTCCAAATAACTTTCAAAGAATCGCAAACGCTGACTGAGAAATTAAAAATAAATTACACAGTTATAGCGAGGAATTATATCGAGAAAATTACACCAAAATATGAAATCATAATAACAAATTGTTTATAATATGAAAAAGACACAAAAATATTATGAAATTATTTTCTAAACTTTTTACAAACATTGACATAATTTTACGTGTACATTTCAGCACATAAATGACATAATTTCACTTCCTTGTAGCTCAATAAATGAACATGTTCCCTGTATTTCCATTTTAATTAGCTTAGTCATTAATTCTGATCCAGTAAAAATATCATATTCATTATTTGAAGCAATTTTAATGGCTCATGCCATAGCATAGTTTGTTTGAACAATCATGCTACAAGCCGGAAGGTCCTGGTTTCGATCCTCGATTGGGTTAGGATTTTTTGCTGGACCAAACTTTCTGGCGGCATCGCGGCCCTGGTGTCGACTCAGCTCCTAACGGAAATGAGTACTAGATGCATGTTCGTGTGGCAAAGACGGCCGTATGTAGAGCCGAAACTTAGTAACTCTGTTGCATTGTTGTTCTGTACTATTATTCTTTAGCGAAAGTTATCAAAATGTCAACATAATTTTAAAAAGAACAAAAATCCATTAAGCAAGAAAACTTGTTAATGCAAATTTTAGAAAATTATTTTCAAGATAAGTTTGTTGTATTACTTATAAATGTACACAGTATCGGTATCTATTAAGTTGTACAATACACTACTTATTAGTAGTGCTGGTAGTATATGTAGTTACACTCCTAGACACTGCTAAGTACTATTTTAAATAGGTCTCAAGTTGTATCAGTCTGAATTATCAGTTTACACTACTTATAAGAAGATTATTAGTTTCATGTTTTAAATAAATAAGTTGGCATCAGAAACTGAGTTTCTCAATTGGTTCATTGTAATTTATTACACTCTTAAGATTATTATAAAAGTGTGTGTTTTAACGTCTTTCTGTACGTACCATCTCCGAAACAACAATAACACAAATGAAGATCATTATAGGTACAATTTAATTGGAATAATTAAACAGTCATTACGACACTTTTATTTTTGATTAAAGCGACATTTTATCTGCAGTTATGCTATGAGCTGCCATTAACACGCACGTCACTTGTTAATACAGAACTATTTAATACATTTTTGTAGTCTTTTTAAAGAGTGTAGTTAATACTACGATTATAATGTTTTTTCTAATGCTACCAGGTTGTCTTTTATGACATTTCCGGTTTTCTGCCCTAGCATTGGCGGAATTGTAATCCATTCCTAAGTTCGGACACCAGGACGGCGGAGTTACGATATGGTACGTGATAAATGATAATGAAGCGCCAGGAGAGTTCTTAACCTAAACTTAACCCAAATTCCAGACCATGGGTAACCACAGGAATAATTCCCTTTCAGGAAAAAACCCATTGTTTGACCGGGAATCGAAGCCGGGACCTTATGAACTGTAGTCAGAAACACTGAGACCACTAGCATATGAGGCTTGTGAAAGATGATCATCATAATATGTAAGGGAGGATAAAATACTATCAGTATTGAGCATAAAGTTTTGTTTTTATATTTTTTACTTTAGACAGATGAATGGAGAAGACTACATGACAGGATCTTTATAAAGATACCAGATGTAGTTAAGTCTCGTAGACTGCGATAAACTTGTGGTGCGAATGAGCAGTGAAAGAGGAGCATGGAAACTTTTTGTAGGAAAACCAGAAGGAAAACTCCCAGTTGGTAGACCAAGAATGAGGTGGGAGGTTTAGCTGATTAGAGGGAGGTGGATTGCATGGGGGATGATTGGAATATATTAGTTCAGGAAAGGGATGTATGGAGAACTTATGTACATGCGGCTATGAACCTACGGGTTCGATACTGCAAAATAGGTTCGTTACTTAGTGCTACTGGGATCTGCTTGTAGGAAAATCAGAGATAAGGCGTCCAGTATTGAGACTAAGAATGAGGTGGAAGAATAACCTTAACTATGATTTGAGGGAAGTACATTATACAGCGGATGATTGGAAAACATTAGCTCTGGGTAGGTATGTATCCGGGTAACGAGTGTGTTAGAGTCCTGTAACGCAATTCCAGAATCGAGTCTACGTTAAATGTCACAAGACCTATATACATTTTATTTGATTACTCGAAATTCAAAATCAAAACCGTATGACATGTCATAGGACTTTTCCCTCCTATTAACAATACTCACTTACTTACTTACTTACTTACATTATCTAACCCGTAGGTTCATGGCCTCGCGGACATAAGCTCTCCATACATCTCTATCCTGAGCTAATGCTTTCCAATCATTCCCTGTATAATCTACTTCCCTCAAATCATAGTTAATGTTATTCTCCCACCTCATTCTTGGTCTACCAACTGGGTGTTTTCCCTCTGGCTTTCCTACAAGAAGCTTCCATGCAAGTCTTTCATTCCCCATACGTGCAACATGTCCTCTCCATCGCAGTCTACGAGACTTAACTGTTCTTATTATATCTTACTTCCTATAAAGACCACGTATTTCATTACTATGTAGTCTTCTCCATTCACCTGTGTGTTCGTCTGTCTTTAGTCCAAACATTTTCCTAATTACTTCATTCTCAAATACTTGTAATCTCCTTTCCTCCCTTAAAGTAAGAGTCCATGTTTCGCACCCATATAATATAACTGGTAGAATAATAGTTTTATATATTTTCAGTTTAACGTGTTTTGAAAGGAGTTGGGACATCAAGAGTCTCTGCAATGTATAATAGCACGCATTTTCAGAATTGAGCCTATGTTTAATTTCTTTGTGCATCTCATTCCTATTTGTGTTTATTGTTCCTAGGTATTTGAATTCAGCCACTTCCTCAAAATTTCCCTCATTTGTCATTAGCTGTCCATTCCCCCTATTAACAATACAAAACTTAATTGACACACATACAGAAAAAAGTAACAATGCACAAATGAAGAAGATTTATTTGTATAAATATAATCAACATTCGTTTGATGTTGGCTAACATGACGCTAGCAGTCACTTGTTCTGTTACATCATTCACAGGTGGAAACCTGACACAGAATAGCCTAATACTTTTAGCATATAGGCATATATTGAAGAATAAGCTATATGATATTTACTATATCATTATGATTGAGCCGCTAAATAGATTCATATTTCAATAAAAATTTAGCGATTTCGCTCGCGCGGGACAAATCATGTTGGTAATAATGTTTTGATAGGTGGCACATGGAGTTACATCTTCCCAGCGAGCCTCGGTTCAGAACGTGTGCGGTTATTGAGATGTAATATTAGCCATACTGATAAATTTAATAACATCAATTACTGCATTAATATATTATTCTAAAAGTTATAACAGTTCATGTTTTTAACAGATGAACATTAATAACGATAGTGTTCTCAGTGCATCCTACGTGAATGTTGTAACTTTTACCGTCTCGTTGTAAAATAATGCAAGTGCGATCCACAACAAATATCCACTTTTAAGTGAACGTGTTTAGACTCGAGCCTGAATGGAGAAGGTAAGTTACCACACATGTGAACTGTGTTCTCAATAACAGTACCTGAACATTCCTGTCACATAATCATCTTTTACTGTTAAACTGATAACCCATAGTGTCATTATTGAACCTGAAGGTTCATGGACATACATTCCTTTTCTCAGATAATGCTTTGTAATCATCCCCTGTATAATTTACCTCGGTTAATGCTATTCTGTCGTATACCTACTGGCGCTTTCCCTCTTGTTTTCCACAAGGAGTTTCCATGTCCCTCTTTGATCCCCTTCATGTCACATGTCCTGCCCATGTTTACGAGATTTAACTTTGATTAATAGATCTACTTCCTTGTATACTTACGCAGTCTTCTCCCTTCACCTGTTCATCTCTCTTTGGTGCAAAATTTTTCGTAAGAACTTTCTTTTCAGATACTCGTAATATTTTCTTCTCCCTTAATGCTAGAATCCAAGTATCGCATACATACAATATAACAGGAAGCATAACCGTTTCATATATTTTTATTTTTTTAGAGAAGATGGAATGACAAGAGTTCCTGCAATGCGTAATAACACGCTTTCCCAGAATTGAGCTTATGTTTAATTTCTTGGTGAATCTCTTCTTATTTTTATTTATTTGGGCTCAACTGCACTTCTACTAGCGCTTGATTTTTCAGTTATATTGTTGTAAACTATAGCTCTTCTTCTGTATTTACTAAATAATATAATATTTTAAACTTTTTTAAGGAATTTTTATAACTTCATTAGACAATATTCAAGTATTTATTTAAATACGCAAATCACAGTATTATGACACTGTTAGAGAATATTGTGATGCTAACTGATATTTTCTCCACAGAGTATATTACTTAGTCTATGATTTTTCTATCGCTGTTTTGGGTTATCGCTGGTTGCAACAGCGTTAGAGAATGATAAGTAAGTGTACACCCATTTTTAATAAACGTTTGATAATTTAAATATCATTAACATATTTTTTAACATAGATTTGGGGATTTATTGCAAATATTGGTCACTTAAATTTCATACCGACGGATTGTAATCGAGAATGATAATCGATATATGGTTCGATTGTTCCGTTATTTCTAATTTCTAATTATTATTGTTCCTGCAAATTTGACTTCAGTCAGTTCTTCAGAATCTCCATAATTTGTTATTACTGTCCATTTCCATGATATGTAGTTCTACGTGTGACCATATATTGATGCTACTCAGTACAACGTGCCTCGCTATCGCCTATAGGATCAACATATACTAAAAGCTTGAGTTATGTGCCTTATTTACTGTAGGCTTTCAATTCAGGCCCTTAACCTACCAGCAGGCTGCTGGCCTCACATCAACAAGTGTTCATCACAATAATCGAGCTTGGTGTAGAGGTTAAAAGTGCTCGGCATGCAGGGTCGCACAGTCGTTATATTTGTTTTTTTTTCAACAGGGAGTTGCTACTTATTGTAGCTACCCAAATTCCTCACGATGCTGGGTGGTCACCGGTCCCATACAGATCGAAATTCCATTAGAAAATGTCTCCTTCCATGGAGATCCGAACCAGCGCTAGCCCCGTGACTCTGTATCATGGCATCTTACCTTCAGGGCGCGGGACTTCCCTAGAATATATCCTGATGAAAGTTTTAACAAAATATTGTTTATGTGTTATAATTACAGAATTGTTTAACTAACATTACTTCCCAGTTTGTTTTGACTTCCAAGTGTCCGAGTCTTTCTGTAAGAAGTAACTCCCCCTAACCTCAATTTTTCTTTTTGTCTGGTGCATCTTATCAGTTAAGTTAGTTATTAAGTTAGGAAAATGGAAGTATCGTTATTTTTAATGTCCAGTATCATTATCAAACCAACGATCACCTCTAATTAGTTTCATGAAAATGGCCCCATTTTGAGAATCGTTAGGCGATTCTATTCCAGGAATCCACCTGCATGAATTGAAATAATGAAAATAGAAAGAATGGAAGGAAAGAAAACCGCCAATTTGATATTATAATATGTGAATGATTATCCGAGGAAAATACACGTGTTTATTTTTAAAAAATGCGATAAATCCCTTAAGTTGAAGGAAAATTTCAACTCCGTATATACCATGAAAACTTGCATTAGTCATTTTTGAAACAAAATTGTAAACTTATCCTTATGGGGCACCAGATTATCTAATAAACTATAGTGTACATTAATGTTACTGTTTTCTCATTTAATTAAACACGTGCTTAAAGTTAAAACCACTGTTCGACGAATGGAAATGCAGTCATACATCAGGTTTGTTTACATTACAATCGGAAGTGGTACAGCTGGTAGTGGACTGTTGGCTCATTCAACTTACTTACTTACTTACTCACTGGCACTATCGAACCCGTAGGTTCATGGCCGCACGGACATAAGCTCTCCATACATCCCTATCCTGAGCTAATGCTTTCCAATCATTCCCTGTATAATCTACTTCCCTCAAATCACAGATAATGTTGTTCTCCCACCTCATTCTTGGTCTACCAACTGGGCGTTTTCCTTCTGGCTTTCCTACAAGAAGTTTCCATGCATGTCTTTCATTCCCCATACGCGCAACATGTCCTGCCCATCGCAGTCTACGGGACTTAACTGTTCTTATTATATCTGGCTTCCTATAAAGACCATGTAGTTCATTGTTATGTAGTCTTCTCCATTCACCTGTCTGTTCATCTCTCTTTGGTCCAAAAATTTTCCTAAGAACTTTATTCTCAAATACTCGTAATCTCCTTTCCTCCCTTAAAGTAAGAGTCCATGTTTCGCACCCATATAATATAACTGGTAGAATAATAGTTTTATATATTTTCAGCTTAACGTTTTTTGAAAGGAGTTGGGACATCAAAAGTCTCTGCAATGCATAATAGCATGCATTTCCAGAATTGAGCCTATGTTTAATTTCTTTGTGCATCTCATTCCTATTTGTGATTATTGTTCCTAGGTATTTGAATTGAGCCAATTCCTCAAAATTTCCCTCATTTGTCGTTAGCTGTCCATTTCCATTATATAATGTATTTCTACGTGTGACCATATATTTAGTTTTACTGATATTTACTTCCAGTCCTAATTTCTTAGTGTTACTCAATAGTGTGTGCGTGTTGGCCTTCAGTATCTCCTCGCTATCAGCCAGTAGTACTACATCATCAGCATAAACTAACAGCTTATTAATACCATTCAGTTGTAAGCCTTCCTCATTCTCTAAAGATTTAATGGCATGCTCTAGTACAAAATTAAATAGTAGAGGAGATAGTGCATCTCCTTGCTTCAACCCATTCTGGATTTCAAAAGTGTCTGAAAACTGTTTGCCTACACGCACCCTACTCGTTGAGCCATTTAGACACATTCGTATAAGTCTAACTAACTTTTTAGGAATTCCGAACTCCAGCAGGATACTATATAACTTCTCCCTCTTAATTGAATCATATGCTTTTTTGAAGTCTACATATAGTTGATGTACAGTACCATTATATTCCCATTTCTTTTCTAAAATCTGTCTTATACTAAAAATCTGATCTGTTGTAGACCTGTTTTCTTCTAAATGCGCATTGATGATCTCCTAGAATGTCATCAATATAGGGAGTAAGTCTGCTTACTAATATATTTGTTAGAATTTTGTACGAAGTTGAAAGTAATGAGATGCCCCTATAGTTGTTGCAATCAGTTTTATCTCCTTTCTTATAAATTGGTACGATAATTGATTCCTTCCATTCATCTGGAGGAGCTTCTTTTTCCCAAATCATACTAAGCAACCAGCGTATCTTGTCCATCAATTTTTCTCCCCCTGATTTTATCAGTTCTGCTGGGATCTCATCTGAACCTGATGCTTTATACATCTTCAATTTTTCAATTGCCATTTCAACCTCTAATGCACTTGGCTCTGCGGCTAGCATTTCTGCTGTCTGTAACTTATCCTCCCCAATGTCCTGTTCTGTATGTACATTTAATAGCTGATTAAAATAACTTTTCCATCTATTTAATATACTATTGGAATCTGCAATCATATCCCCATTTTCATTCCGAATTATGTTTGTTCTAGCCTGAAACCCTTTCTTCTCTATACTAATTCCCTGATATAATTCTCTAATGTTCCTATTTTTTGCATTCATTTCAAGATCATTAATCTTCTCTCTCAAATATTCCCTCTTCTTACTCTTTAGTAACTTGGTGGTTTCCCGTCTAACACTACCCAATTGCTCTAAATTTACCTCATTTGGCTCGTGTAACCATTTCAATTTTGCTAGCTTTCTCTTCTTTACAATGTCGGCACATTCCTCATCAAACCATTTCTTGTTTTGCCTCTTTTTTAAACAACCAATGCTTTCTGATGCTGACAATTTAATAGTATCTCTTATAGCCTCCATTCTTTATTTATATCAGTTTCTTCTTCGTTTGCCACATTGTCATCTGAAGATTCCAGTACTTCAAATCTATTAGCAATTTTGATTTGGTATACTTGCCGCATTTCATCATTTTTCAAGTTTTTTAATTCATATTTTACAGAATCATCTTTAGCGTTTGTTCCTCTCATAAGCGATAGCCGTTGTCTGATTTTCACCTTGACCAGATGATGATCTGAATTGCAGTCTGTCCCTCTAACTGATCTAATATCAATGATGCTACTGTGCCAGCGTTTATCCACTAATACATGATCTATCTGGTTCCGAGTTTCTCCATCTGGGGACGTCCAGGTGTATTTATGAATATCCTTATGCTGAAATGTTGTGCTCTTAACAATGAGATTCTTTGATGTGGCAAATGTGACTAATCTAACCCCGTTGTCGTTACTATCTTCATGAAGACTGAATTTGCATATTGTTGGTTTGAATATATCTTCCCGCCCCACTTTTGCATTTAAATCTCCTAAGACAATTTTCATATGATATCGTGAAAGGCTATTCAACCAGATAAACAAATATATAGATTATAGAAATGACCATGTGTTATGGAAATAAGTTAAAACATGCAAATAATGCAAAAATACATAAGATATTTTAATTTAAAATATTCAACATCAGCCGTCAAAAACTAAATTAAATTTCTGTTTGAAAAACTTGGTCAAGTAGGTACCTGTGTGGTTAACATAGTTTTTCAAACTTACGCGGAGATTATTTAACCTATTTCTAGAATTGATTTGAGGTCAATCGAAAGAAAATTTTAAAATCTATTAATTTACATAAGAAATGTTTAATACACTTTTATATTTGCTTTATTTGGATGTTTCAGAAGTTAGATTGGATTCAGGGTTTTCAATTGTAACCTATTTATTTGAGTAATGTAAGTCTATAATGTAGGTACACGGGCATAAATACAGTACGTTTACTATAGTTAACTTCATTTAGTTAATTAATTAAACAATTATTGCGCACGCTGTAGTATAGATCATATGCAGACTTCTCCATTCGCCTGTCTGTTCGTCTCTCTTTAGTCCAAATTTGTCCTAAGAACTTTAATGTCAAATATTCGTAATCTTTTCTCGTCTCGTAAAGTAAAAGTCCAACTGGGAGAATAACAGTTTTATGTATTTTTCGAGAGAAGTTGGGACGACAAGAGTTCATCAAATTCATAATATAATTCATTTCCACAATTGAACCTGTGTTTAATTAATTTGTGCTCCTCATTCCTTTTTGTAATTATTGTTCTTGGTTTTTACACTTATTCAAAATGTTCCTCAATCTTTAGCGACTGTCCATTTACTGTATATAAAATTCTATCCATATTTTTATAACGATATAAGCCTTTTTTTGTATTTTCAAGATATGATTTATGCAAAGTGTGTGCTATAAATAGAACATTAAAACACTAAATGACGACAAAACACGTAGGAATGTAGAGAAAATTTGAAACTTCCTGACACAAACGAAAGGAACGAGATCTAAACTTCTTGTTAGTCCACTGTTTTAGTGCTCAATTTCACTTTTCGAACAAAACTTTGGACATCCTTAAAGAACTTCGATAGGTAAACAGCAACTCTATGCGTAGCGCGTGGGAAGAGGCAATGCGATTCGATCACAGATAAAAATATAAACTCCATGATGCTAAATGACAGAGTTTCGTTGTGTTTTGTTTGCATTTATAACCTGATAGAGGAGTTGCATTTTGTTTACTCATCACATCTCCCTTCACTGAGCGGCTGAGCAGAGACACATCTAAAACAAAAGCAAGTTTTATTTATATTGAAACAAGCTGTTGGTATGATGACGCAGTAGGTGGTACATATTCTATTGAGTAACATAAGAAATGGAGACTTGAAGTAAACATCATTAAAACTAAATATAGGTTTACACGTGGAAATGCATTATAGGCCGTAATGGACATTGAGGGCGAATGAAAATTGGAATATTCTGAAGAAGCGGCTGGTAGCTAGGAACAATAATATTGCAAACAGGAACGAGGTGCAGAAACAGATTGAACATAGCATCAATTCATGCTATTATGCATTACAGGGACTCTTGTCGTACCAACGTCTTTAAAAAAACGATACATTAAAATATATAAAATTTCCTTCTTCCAGTTATATTGTATGAACTCGAAATACGGGCTCTTACTTTGAGAAAAAAATACGAATGTTTGAGAAAAAAGGACCAGAGAAACAGGAATAGACAGGTGAATGCAGAAAGTGTACATGATATCTAAAGGAAGGCAAATATAGGCCTAAGTCTCGATAATTGCGGTGGAGAGGACATGTGGCACAAATGGGAATTAAAAAGGGGCATGGAAACTCTTATATGAAAAACAGGCAGTAGGTAGACTAAGAATGACATTAACCATGATACGAGGGAGGTAAATTATACAGGGGATTAGATCACAATAGGGATTTGTGGAGAGCTTATTTCCGCGCGGCCATAAAAATCATTTAGCTCGCTGTTATGTATATTTCCATTCAGCTGTCAGTTCTTCTCTCTTTGACCCACACATTCTCCTAAGAACTTTATTCTCAAACACTCGTAATCTTTTCTTCTCCTCTCATTTCCTGCACTTCAGTCTTCCCATCTGTGATGATTTATTTATTTAATTAATTTATCCTGGTGGAGTTAAGACCCTGTTGCACTCACCAGGACAGTCACAATTAACTCTGTTATTAAACACTAAATTACAACGTGACCATTAATGCAATATCTAAAACAGTAACTTTAATGATAATTAAAATAAAAATACACCATAATGAAGCATGATTAATTCAATTGTTCGGTAGTCAGTTCCTATCTAATGTGCATCTAAATAATACAAATAATGAGATTTAGTAAACTAATAATTTGTTGTTTATACAGTATTTAAAATACCAACATCAAACATTTGTGAATCTTAATGAAATGCTTATAAAATAAATTATATTATTATTAAATTGTTGAATGAATACTATCAGTGGAGGTGCATAAGTTAGTTTGTTTCTGAATAATTGTTGAGTTATACAGTCTGTGACATAGAGCGGGCCAATAATACACAGTGCGATGACGTGTTGATGGGACCGAGTGTATAATGACCACTTGTTTACATTTGTTCTAGGGACTTAAAGTAAGCAGAGGCCAATTAATTAAAAAAAACAGCAGAAATTCGCAAAGTAATAAACAAAGCTAATGCCAAAACATGTGTTCCATTTAATTTGGAAATTTTGGGTTAAAAGTAAATATTAATAAAATTAACTATATGGTCATATATTATATAGGCCCTAATTGAAATGGACAGTTAATGACAAATGAAACAAACTTTGAACAAGTGGCTGAATTCAAATACCAAGTGACAATTATTATAAAAACAATCGGATCCACATAGAAATTACACAGGCTATTGGTTCAACTCTCAAAAAGCATTCTATTATGCATACAGGGACTCTTGTCGTCCTAATTTCTCTAAAAACTGAAAACATAAAACTGTTATTCTTTCAGTTATATTATACGGATGTGAAGCATGACCACTTACTTTAAGGGAGGAGAAATTATTACGACTATTTAATAAAGTTGTAAGGGAAATTTTGGACCAAAAAACAGACAGGTTAATGGAGAAAACTATATAATAGTGAGCTAAAAGGTATGAATAGGAAGCCAGTATAATAACTGTTAAGTCTCGTAGACTACAATGGACAGGACATGGAAGCTTCTTGCAGGAAAACTAGAGGGAAAACATCCGGTTGGTAGATCAAGAATGAGGTGGGAGATTAACATTAACTATGATATGAGAGAAGTAGTATGATTGTCAGGAGAGGGATGTATGTCAAGCGCGGTCATGAACCTGCGGTTTCGATAGTGCCAGTGTATTAGTTAGTTATAAACTTTGCAGACGATATTGGCTCTTCTGCACGATCAAATAAATTGCGTTCTATTTACATGCTATTCAAAATCTAACACATCTCTTAGATTAGATTATTAAGTAAACATATGTCCGTGTTTTAAGACGCAGCCAACTTGATTTTTTGTTCAATGTATCACCCGTATCGACTCTAGAGTGTTCCTGCTTCCACACTCACCACTCATGACACAATTTATTTGGACTAAATCCTCTCTTAGGCCTTATTCTACACTAAGTTGAGGCACAGGCTCAGAGTCATGAGGAAGTACCTGAACGTGACCGCCACAATCACATATGTTAAACACCTTGTGGTGTGCTAAACAGACTATTTCACCTAACATGAAATGAGGTGAATGAAATGACATTATGCGGGAAGGAAGAATGTTGCAGCATGCGCTGTATCCTGGTGTTGCACAGCACGTCTGTTTGATAACAAAAAGATCTCTGCAATTACGTTTATATGAGGCAGTTTTGTAAACAATACTATTGTTGTTATTATAAGCAATTTATTGACTTGGAATTGCAAAATGAATAATTGCAGATTTCTGATTGATTTCAAATATTCAAATATAAGCAGTATTCAACTTTTAGAATATTATAATTGAGCGGTTCCGTGCATTAACGGTTTAAGTGCAAAAACATAGTTTTGCGTAAACTAAAATACGATATTATTTTTTGTGTGTTCCTATCGCAATCCATCAAACTTTCAAAGTATATAGCATTCCTTAACCACAGAATGAAACAAATTCATTGTTATTATTGAAATATAATATTAAAAAAATGCTAATAGGGACTTTCTTTTTAAGTTGTTAATTCACATCAATAAATGGTTTTTATTGGAGAATGTTATGTAAAATAAGAATACAGACACTTTGTTAACTGTTTACTTTAGCGCACAATAACAGAAATGCAAAAATAAAC
Source organism: Diploptera punctata (assembly GCA_030220185.1). Classification (NCBI taxonomy): domain Eukaryota; kingdom Metazoa; phylum Arthropoda; class Insecta; order Blattodea; family Blaberidae; genus Diploptera; species Diploptera punctata. The sequence continues at coordinate 50,413 of JASPKZ010009278.1, forward strand.
ATATCCTTTCGTACTGCACTCTGAAACCAAGGTATATAAAAAAAAAACTTTAATTAATTTTCTATTTTGTATTGTAAGCCTATGTTTTCCCTTTACAGAGATATAGGTGCTCTCCCCCAGGCAAGAATTTGAACCATACTAATTTAGTTACACTTGTTTTCGTATAGATGTCATTTTGAGTGGTCCGTGGTCAGCGTTCCGACTCATACTGACATCTAGGAAACCAAGGTAGTACTAGGACGGAAAAATTCGGTAAATTTTGCTTAGAGGCCTTTTCATTCAGGCTTAAGGATTTTTTACGAGCCTGAAAATCTTCAGACTCGGGACCCACTGCTTAAAGTCCCTCCCGGAGGACTTGCCCCTTGGATTTTTCCGTCCTAAAAAATCCATCGACCCCGGCCGGGTTTAAACCCGCGACCCTTGGGAGCAGAGGTAAGGAGCATAACCACTAGTCCACCGCGGCCGATATTATTTTGTATAGGATGTTAATTATATACTTATTTACCTGGTAAGTCGGTCGTCCTCAACTAAGTTGTTAAACTTCAAGTTATTCTAATATGGAGGCCTTTCGAAAAAATGTTTCATCTTCTGCGTTTTAACTGGGACTGTTCCACAAAATATGATATTTGTAGTTCTAAATTAATTCCGTTCCTGTACGTTCACTGCATGAGTCCAATGCCATGAAGATAAATATTTAATTATAAACACAGAAGGAAATCAGATGTTAGCTTTTTGCGATGAGTTTGAACTTGAAATTTTGAACGGGAAATATGTGGAGGAAAAAACTGAGTATTGTTTCCAGAATTTAATCGCATCATTTCACAAACATAAGCCCTCCATACTTCCCCATCCTGAGCTATGTTTTCCAACCATCCTCTGAATAATCGACTTCCCTCAAATAATTGTACATTTTATTCCACCACCTGATTCTTGGTCCATCAATTGGGCGTTTTCCCAACAAGAAGCTTCCTTGCCCCACTTTCATTCCCCATTCTTGCCACATATATTGCGCTTCGCAGTCTACGTGACTTAACTATTATTATATCTCGTATCCTATAAAGATCATGAAAAATCACTGTTATATAGTCTTATCTGTTAGCCTGTATTTTCATCTCTCTTTGTTCCGAAAATGTTCCTAAAGAACTTTGTTCTCAAGCTCTCGTAATCTTCTTTCGTCCCTTAAATTAAGAGTCCAATGTTCGCATCCATATAATATAACGGGGAGAAGAAAATTTGTATACTCGTATCTTCAGTTTAACGTTATTTTTAGAGGAGTTGGGACAAGTGTCTGTTGACGCCTCAGGTTGGCTGCCTTGAGTGGTTGGCGGGATGTGTCAGTGTTGGCTAACCTGAGTCTTCTCATGGATTGAACGGCGTGTGTGTGCATCGTTCTTGTGCGTGTGTAGCTGCTAGAGAGCGGTCTTGTGTGTGTGTGTGTCTCGTAAGGAGAGGTCGTGTCTTGTGGTGCGCTCTTTGTGAGTGAGTTGTGAGAGAACTGAACACGACGGGAGCACGTGGCAACCTTAGTGTATATGATTATCTAGTTGCAAATATAGTTTTATTTTCATATGTTTAATTATTTGTGTCACAGTAATTCCTAAATCTACAGTCCACTTCAGAGAGAAGAACTTTATAGCTACTTACAGGTTTAGAAATAAAGTTCCGTGAACAATTTACCTGTATGTGTAGTAAGTATTTATTATTCCTGCTACATATTTTTGGTCCTCCGGGCCGGATATAACAGTCGCCTTGTGAAAAATCGTGATATTGTGACACAAAAAGTATTACTTACGTGAAGAACTATATTAAACAAAGAACAGTGAAAGCGTTACCACGTGGTGTTGCCGTGATCAACTAGTGGACCGCGACCCCCTTGCAGAACTTCGAGCTTCGAGAAGTCTAGTTCCAGTGCAAGGAAATATCATTTTGATAGTGAATTGTCTTAGAGTGAGCTATCCTTTGATATCAACGGTGCTGTGACCTTCTAGTAGCGTGGTGGCACATTCTAGAGTACCACAGATGTCTGGTCGATTGGAAATCCTAGTAGAGGCCTGAAAGATAAGTACTATTGCATGCTTGTATCTCCTATCTCAGAGTTGATGTCCCACCTCATTCCATATACCTAGACTTGATATTTGAGAACAAATTGAGTAAATTAGTATTGAGTCGAGCTGACATGATATTTCAAATTGCCATATTATTTGTGTGATTTATATATATTTTAATTATTTTATAAAATATTTGCTGTATTATATTGTTCGGTAATTTGTTATTTATCAAAATGTCATTTGAAAGTGAGACAAAGGCTATCCAAAAGCGAGGCATTCTTAAAAGAAGCCTTACTAATTTGGAAAATTATATTAATAGTGAAACCATTTCCCTAAACACATTAGTAGCTAGACAAAATAAACTAGGAGATATTTGGGAACAGTTTGAGGCAGTTAAGAATTTCTTAGAGCTTGAAGTAGAGTCAAAGCCAGGTCAGGATCATGCAAGGGATCATGAGGATTTTGAAAATGAATATTATGAGTTGTGTGGCAAGGTTCAGGATTTAATAGAAAGTCTTCAAAAACCCACAGACAGTCATGGTTTTGATGATTCACGTGCATCTAGTAGATCTAGTTGTAGTTTTAAGTTACCGGCTATTCAGAATATTATTTGTCAATTTTCCCATTTACAAGGAGAATTGACTGAATACCTCTCGTTTAGGAATACTTTTGAGTCCATTCTGCTTGATTAAAAATATAAACTGTAAGATCATGTTTCAAAGGCTTCATTATTTATTATCGTCACTTGAAGGCGAAACCTAGGGCAATTACTCAGTAATTTAGCGATAACTGAAGGCAATTTTGGTACGGGCTGGAAGTGAATTCAGCAAAGGTACGACAACAGACGCATGATATTGTCTCAGCATGTTAAGTGCTTACTCAGCTTCCCTTTCTTGTAGTTACAGGTACTGCTGCCCAGCGTATAGGAAAGTACTTAACCAAAGTTTAAAGGGCAATATTAATGCCATAGAGAACCTTCAGAGTGATGTTCTGTTAATCAGATCTAATGTTGCAGAAAAGTATATCGAGTAAAAGGGAAGGTATTCATAGGTCAGAGTGGGGAGCTAAACATGGTGCTACGGATATCCCTAGCTTAGTCGATTTTATGGAATTTTTGGAGAGAAAAGCTCAAACCTTGGAGCTCAGTGAATGTAAAAACATTGTAGTAAATGAGAAACCAGATGTAAAGCCTAAAGTCAAATCTTTCCATATTGCTAATGACAACAAATCAAGATATTGCCATAATTGCAAATCAAATAAACATAATTTACCAGATTGTGAGGAATTCAACCAATTAACAGTAGATGAAAGAGTACATTTAGTTGGTCAGATTAGATTATGTTATAATTGCTTTTCAAAGGGGCATACAGCGAGATTTTGTAAAGAGAAACCTTGTTCCAAATGTCAACGCAAACACAATACTCTAATACATTTTGAAAGAAAGCCTAATGTTGAGCATCCAGCTATTGTGTCTCCCACTGCTATGAAGATAACCTCCGGGCTAGGCTCAAACGTACTTCTTAGCACTGCCTGTTTTAATGTGAAAGATAAATTAGGGCGGTTAGTTAAGGTTAGAGCGTTACTGGACTCTGCCAGCCAGTTATCTTTTATGACTACGAATCTGTTGAGCAAGTTAGGTCTTGCAACCCAATCGTGCAAACTTCCTATTGTAGGTATTGGAGACTCAGATGTCTCTCCACTCAGTCTTACTTGTAAGGTGCAATTGTTGTCCAGAGTGTCTAACTATAGGTTGAACGTGAATTGTGCTGTCGTAGATAATATCACATCTCAATGTCCTGCCACCGAGATTGATCATTCAAACTGGAAGATTCCGTCTAACATTGTGTTGAGTGATCCAAACTTTAATAAACCTGCCACGATTGAACTTCTTCTCGGCGCAGACGTGTACCATGATATTGTTTGTTCTGAGACGTTGAGAAGGAAGGGATACCCCACGTTGATCAAAACCGAGTTTGGTTACATATTTTCAGGTGCCTTTCCTGAACTTTGTATTAAGAAAAGAGTAGATCCTCGTTCGGTAAACGTTGTGAAACTTGATTCTCTGGATAAAAAACTGGAAAGGTTCTGGCAGCTAGACGAACTGCAAAACCCTGTTCTTAGTCCAGAAGAGAAAGCGTGTGAACAACATTTCGTTGAAAACGTCCAAAGAGATGAATCTGGTCGTTTTATTGTGAAGTTACCTATACGTCTTGATGTTCCTTCGGTCGCTGAATCTAAACATACTGCTATTAAGAGATTTAAGCACATTGAGAGCAAGCTTGATAAACATTCTCAATTAAAAGAACACTATGTCGGATTTATGAGAGAGTACAGCGATCTAGGACACATGGAGCTTGCACCACCCTTAGAAGGAAACAAGAGTACTTTCTACTTACCGCATCATTGCGTAATTAAAGAGTCTAGTACAACGACCAAATTACGAGTAGTTTTCGATGGAAGTTGCGAATCTTCTAATGGAGTTTCCTTGAATTCTACGCTCATGGTTGGACCGTCTATACAACCAGAACTGTTGTCTACGGTCATGAGGTTTCGTACTTATCAGGTTGCGCTATCTGCCGACATAGCAACAAATGTATCGTTGCATATTTGTGCACCCCGACGACAGGGGACTTGCAACGCATCATCTGGCGTTAGTCACCTGATGAGGCTTTAAGGGAAGTAAATCAAAAGTCTTACTACAGTGACGTATGGCATTGCTCCAGCGTCTTTTCTAGCAACAAGATTTTTGCTTTAATTAATCTAAGCAATGTAAGGAATTCACATCCTAGTTCGCTTCTGATGCCATACAGTTCTTGTTTTTATATGGACGATTTCATTTGTGGTTCGGATACCGTTGAAGGTGTTTGCCAAGAATTACAAGGTCAAGTGTCTCTGTGGCTAGATAGTGCCCAATTTCATTTACGAACATGGAAGTCAAATTGTCCAAGACGCTCTTGTTAATGTTCCAGAAGAAGACAGAGAAACTCGAACTCCCTGTAATCTTACTAAAGAGGAAAAGCGGGCGGGTTCAACGTTTAGGTATCATAAATGGCATCCCTCTTCTTGATGAATTCCAAATTCAGATCAAGATCACTCCAGATCAAGGAAGGATCACCAAGAGAAACATTTCTTTCCACTGTATCTTCATATTTGGCTTGATCCTCTTGGTCTCTTTTCGCGGTGTGTGGGTAGTGAAGTGTAAACTCATCATCCAAGCTCTTTGGCAGTTAAAGGTAGAATGGGATGAGCTATTGGAACAATCTTCTTCTGTAGTACAACATTGGTTGGAAATCTGTAATGATTTGTGTGTGTTAAATAAGATTCGTGTTCCTAGAAATATAATGCCTTATGATAATGCAAAATGTGTGGAAATACATGGCTTCTGTGATGCTTCAGAATCTGCATACGGCGCCTGTATTTTGAGGCAAGAACTAATAGACTCGTGAGTATTAAAACGTACCATTAATAGTAATAACTGGAAGACGCACAAACGTGCACACGAGTCTATTACCAACATAGAAACCCAAACGAATGGTACCTACCCATCTAAGCTAACATATACACTGGGAGTGGGGATGGGAGGAGTCATCGCCCTTATAAGGCGAGGACACGTGTGAAAACACTCTCACCTCTCACGCTCCTACGTTCTACAGTTCTACAAGTTCTTCAGTTACCGTTCACGAAAGTGATATTAAAAACACGTGGGCGGAATTAACTCATCAACTCCACTCCGTTAGTGAAGCATAATACATTGTAAATATAATTGTACACACAAAATTGTACAATAAAGTGTAATAAAATACGTATAATTTAAAACATCCCTGAGTGATCATATTCTACCCTGAGCGAACCGGCACACATGGCGCCCACGTGGTAGGTTCGAATTAATCTAATAGTGGCACACGTTCGCCAACGAATGAATTATTGTGAAAATATAAACCGAGTGAGCAGCACATGGCAACTACAGTGATGAATCATCTTACTACGGCCGATGAATGGTGAGCAAGGGATTGCAGAAACAACGATTGGAGCTCGCAAGACACCAGTAAATCAACACTATTTAAAAAAAAAATGTGAGTAAATAAGTAAACTAAATTTTTGAAGTGCAAAAAAAAAATTAAAATGGCTGCTGTAGATCTAGGAGCACGTGGTGAGGATCCATTAGCCTTAGCAGAAAGTACACATGTCGATATAGCATTGGGGAATCAGGAGCCAAAAATTTCCTTATTCGATCTGTATCAGTTGATGAAAGACATAACGACAGATATAAAGTCGTTAAACTCAAACATGCAAACCACTATGAATATATTAGACACAGCAGAAACGAATAATGCAGAAATCCGTAGGGAACTAATCAATTAAGAACAGAAATCAAAGAAAATACTAGGGCCCTACACACAGATATTTCTATTGTGGAAATAAATTCAGCAGATGAAATAGGGTTAGGCAGTGAAGAGCACGAAACTAACGAACTAGGTAATATAGAAAATTGTATTGAAATCTCTGAAACAAGTGAGAGAATAAATGGAGGCCAGCTTATAGAAACTGGTCAAACTAATGAAAATTGTAGTCAGATAAGCGAGAAGATAGAAACCGTAGCTAACTCCACAGCAGCTAGTATCGGGCAAAATGAAAATAAAGTAGAAAATATATGTTCTAATGTTAACATAGTAGAGAGAGAACTTGGAGTTAATGAAAGGGGACTTTAAAAATATTCATGTATTTGTCACGAAACAAGAAACATCAGAAAATGAGTATCTACCTGGAACATACCAGAAAAGTGAGACAATTGAAATATGCCGGAGGGGAATGCCAGGAGATAGCAACATAATCGCAACGCAGGTAGCAAATAGGAATAATTCTAAGAAAAGATATTTCATAGATAAGTACTTGAATTAATTGAAAGAACCTAAAACTGATGTTCCTTGGTTCGAAACCACGTGCAGTGATGTGCGATCGACGAAATTGTTTGCAAGAATCCTCTTTGCAAACAATTTGGTCATCTCAAATTCAGGAATCGAGTCCATTACAACAAGTATGTTCCTAACTAACGCAATATTTACATACCGTCCAGGGTGTAATATAACCCAAAACGCGATTGAAACACACAATAAAATGGCGGGAAATTATTGCAGTAAGATAAACGATGAGAGCGTTAATAATATTAATAACTTTGATAAACGATTAGCCATCATTATGGGCGAAATCGAATATGAAAGAATGAAATACTGACTCGATGATCGAATTTAATGTGTATATGAACCAGTCTTAACCGGGATCGAACCCAGCTCTAGATGAAAATTAGAAATATAATTAAAATAGTTAAGCATATGTATAAAAAATGGTACTGAACACCAAAAATACTTATGAATAGGCTGATTTACTTGTATTATGATAAATAATTAATTAATTATAATCTTTAATGATTGGGATAATTAAGAAGGAGGAAATGAATACTGCATTGTACATCTTTGAATGAGAGAGGGGCAGGACCCATCTCTTATATATATATATATATATATATATATATATATTGATACTCAATAAAATATCAACTTAAAAATAAATACGAGTAACATGCTATCACAGTAGATAATACCTATAATAATTAGCCAAGTAATATGATATTTGCAAATATTAATATCGCCCATATAGCAAAAGTTAGCACATATATGATATAATAAGGTTACATTCAACTAGAACTGGGTGCGATATTTCGGAACATTTTGATCACTATAAAATAAGATGGATCTGTGGATATTAAACCTTAAATAAAAGAATCAAACAGCTATAAATAACTATTAAATAGAAAGAGAGAGAATATTTTTTTGCATATTTAATTAAATCGCACATGCGGAAATCTGCATTACCGACTCATCAAACTAAAGCTCGATACTCTAATGATTTAAATATCAAACTAATTTAATGTTATATTTTTATGCTCAGATAATTTGTTGATTAACGCTCCCAAGGAAACTTTTAAAATCCAGTATGCATAATAATACGCTTTGATAGGCCATTGTGATTTTATAAAACTTTATAATAATTAAAGTTCTGTGAACAAACATATAGAACGATTTTAATATGAATTCTCAAAAAAAAATGGAGACATCCTAAGCATATCAGTAAATGAAAGATGTTGAAGCTTAATCCATCTTAATGAACAGGTCGATTGACGTTAATAATTGAAAGTGTGTGGAATTTATTGATTATTGATTTTATATACAGGATTAAATTATTTATATGATGACCAAAGAGGCATCTAATTGTATTTGTGTATTACATAATAATTTGTGAGGTAATATTTTTGGGCAAGTGACCCAATATTATCTAATTGGTGAATGTTGTTAATTTAAAATGGTGTTATTAATGATATATGAAATAGTCATTACCGCTGAGGGAACAGCGATGCTGACATGTTTATATAATTCTGTATCCGAGTAAAACGATTTTGCACGCATAAGACTGGAATGTTGTTTGACCAATTAATTATAGGCCAATTTTGCTTTGGCAAATTAAATATGCTGATATACCGAAAGATGTTTAAATAAAATATTGAGAATGAAAAATATTCTATAAACTAACGATCACAATGTAATTAATAATAGGGAATACCTAAAGTAGATCACAAATAGTGAAGCGCCTATAATGCTAAAAATAAAATACAGAAGCGCGGGAGCCGTAAAACAGATTGAAAATATCAATATTCTATTATGATTCAAATATGACACAGATCCACAGAAATGCATTTTATTTAAATTAAACTTTTAAATTCCTTGAAAATATAGCCGAGAAAATGAAACATATACTTAAATGATTGGTTCATAACACCGAATAATTCACACTGTACATATTTATGTAAAATTAGATTAGAATTTTAATTTTAAGACACATCAAGAATTGCGTGTGAATGTGAAAAGTGATTTAGTGATACAATATCTATTATCAGGGCTTAAATAGCCACATAAGTCATTTAAAAGTGTAAAACAGTGATGTATAATCTATTCAAAAGCAAGAAAGATGGAACTAACTATGAAATCAAAACATTGATGAATCATATGTTAAAGTGAAAAGGTTTGAATGAATGAGTGAGTGGTATAAATTGATTTGTATGTATAAGCTAGTATAAGGAATTTGTATATTTCTGTATTATCTTCAGGCCTTAGAAAGGGAAAGGTACTATTCTTATACGTCAGTCAGTGAACCCAAACGAGTATGTTTTCAGAATAGGTTACAAGTTGAATCTTATTACTTTGAATGAGAGATGAATATGAGTTCTACAAAATTTGTTCAGTAGAAAATTTAGATAGAATCTCATATGGGCATTATGAGGCAAGAACTAATAGACTCGTGAGTATTAAAACGTACCATTAATAGTAATAACTGGAAGGCGCACAAACGTGCACACGAGTCTATTACCAACATAGAAACCCAAACGAATGGTACCTACCCTTCTAAGCTAACATATACACTGGGAGTGGGGATGGGAGGAGTCATCGCCCTTATAAGGCGAGGACACGTGTGAAAACACTCTCACTCTCACGCTCCTACGTTCTACAGTTCTACAAGTTCTTCAGTTACCGTTCACGAAAGTGATATTAAAACACGTGGGCGGAATTAACTCATCAACTCCACTCCGTTAGTGAAGCATAATACATTGTAAATATAATTGTACACACAAAATTGTACAATAAAGTGAAATAAAATACGTATAATTTAAAACATCCCTGAGTGATCATATTCTACCCTTGAGCGAACCGGCACAATTTATGTTCGTAATGTATCTCAAAACAATCAAGTATCAGTGCATTTGTTGTGTTCTAAGTCCAGAGTTGCACCATTGAAGCAACAGACGATTGCTCGTTTGGAACTCTGCGCCGCGTTATTACTTGCTAATTTGATGTCCAAGGTCATTCAGTCTTTAAAACTTTCTGTGCCATTTGCTACGTATTATTGGACTGACAGTACAATCGTCCTGTGTTGGTTACAAAAAACCCCATCTACTTGGAAAACCTTCGTTGCAAACAGATTTTCCGAAATACAGTCTTTAACTAGAAGCTCAGAATGGAGACACGTATCTACTCTGTGTAATCCTGCTGATCATTTATCAAGAGGTGTCAGTCCTTCAGAATTGTCATCTTTGAATATTTGGTGGAAGGGACCTGAATGGCTCCATGAAGTCGCTCCGACTTATACTGATTTCGTTAACAGTGAATCGCCAACTAGAGTGGACTCAGAATTGAAGACACAAATTCGTGTACTGATGTCTAAGGTACAAGTGCCTGAATTTGAGAAGTATTCTTCATTTCTCAAACTGAAACGCGTATATGGATATGTACTGAGATTCATCCATAATACTCGTAATAGAGACAAATTATATTCCGGTTCCTTGTCTTCAGTCGAGTTGAAACAAACGGAACTAATGGTGGTGAATCGCATTCAAGCCGTTGAATACAAGAGGGAAATCCACGAGTAAACTTCCAAGAAACAAGTAGATTCTTCAAGTGACTTGAGATCACTTAACCCATTCCTGGATAAAAATGGACTTCTCAGAGTTGGTGGCCGTCTTGAGAATTCTCAGTTGACATTTGATGAGAAGCATCCAATCATATTACCAGCTAAAAATGTTGTGACTAAACTGTTAGTGAAGCATGAACATGAGATGTTACTTCACTCCGGTGCTCAAGCAGTTCTGTGTTCACTGTGCACCCGTTATTGGATACCTCGTGGTAGAAATACTATTCGTGGGGTAATTAGGTCCTGCTACAAATGTTTCAGAGCTAAACCACCTCTAACTAGTCAGATGATGGGACAGCTTCCTGAGTATAGAGTAGAGCAAAGTCTTCCCTTTGTTAAGGTAGGTTTGGACTACGGAGGTCCAATTGTAATAAAGGGAGACAACCCAAGATCTAAGGTGAAATTCAAGGCTTACATAGCACTTTTTGTATGTTTAGTAACTAAGGCTATCCATTTAGAAGTTGTCAGGAGCCTTACTACTAAGGACTTCATTGCTGCCCTCTATAGATTTGTTGCCCGCAGAGGACGCCCTTGTCTCATATTGAGTGATAATGGTTCAAATTTTGTTGGGGCCAATGAGTTATTGAATTTTGTAAAGAAACATGCGAATGCTATTACCGAGAACATAGCAAATATGAACATTCTTCGTCTAACACTACCCAATTGCTCTAAATTTACCTCATTTGACTCGTGTAACCATTTCATTTTTGCTAGCTTTCTTTTCTTTACAATGTCGGCACATTCCTCATCAAAGCATTTCTTGTTTTGACTCTTTTTTAAACAACCAATGCTTTCTGATGCTGACAATTTAATAATATCTCTTATAGCCTCCCATTCTTTATTTATATCAGTTTCTTCTTCGTTTGCCACATTGTCATCTGAAGGTTCTAGTACTTAAAATCTATTAGCAATTTTGATTTGGTATTCTTGCTGCATTTCATCATTTTTCAAGTTTTTTAATTCATATTTTATAGAATCATCTTTAGCGTTTGTTCCTCTCATAAGCGATAGCCGTTGTCTGATTTTCACTCTGACCAGATGATGATCCGAATTGCAGTCTGTCCCTCTAACTGATCTAACATCAATGATGCTACTGTGCCAGCGTTTATCCACTTATACATGATCTATCTGGTTCCGAGTTTCTCCATCTGGGGACGTCCAGGTGTATTTATGAATATCCTTATTCAGAAATGTTGTGCTCTTAACAATGAGATTCTTTGATGTGGCAAATTTGACTAATCTAACCCCGTTGTCGTTACTATCTTCATGAAGACTGAATTTGCCTATTGTTGGTTTGAATATATCTTCCCGCCCCACTTTTGCATTAAAATCTCCTAAGACAATTTTCATATGATATCGTGAAAGGCTATCAAATAAGCATTCTAATTCTTCATAGAACTCATCCTTGATCTTGTCATCTTTATCTTCTGTGGGGGCATGTACATTTACAATTATAAAATCATGTCGTTTACCTTTTAGAATTATGTAAGATATCCTATCACTAACAAACTTAATATCTCGGATAGCGGATAGGATCCTCCTTCTGACTAAAAAACCCGTTCCAAATGCAGGTCTTTCTGCACCCCCATAGTATAATGCAAAGCTTCCTGATTCCTGACTACCTTCTCCTGGCCACCTAACTTCCTGTAAAGCGATTATATCTATGGGCGATTTATCTAATTCCCGCGTTAATATCTCTAGTGCCCCGCTATTGTATAAAGTCCTAACATTCCATGTTCCTAGGAACATGTCCCTGTGTTTGAGCCTTTGGCATGGGTTCCCTGAAGTAGTCCCCGCCCGGAGAACCGAATGGGGGACTTTTTGACCTCCGGAAAATTTTACCTCAGATGAACCCATGTCTGCATTTCTTGACGATTGTATTTTTACGGTGAAAGATCGTCACTCTTTCGTCCAAGGTACTTTTTTCGTCCGGCTTATCACCTTTGACCAGTCCGGCATGGGTAACCCTATCGGCAGCAATGCTACCGCCGGCATAGCTCTCATGATCATTTAAGCACGCAAGCCACTCCACCACGACAAGGTAAAGATACCATGGAGGGAATGAAACTAACAATGTTAATTACTTTCTTCATCATTGATCTGAAATTTTCGTCAAATTTAGCAGCAAGATTTTCTTGATGTAAAATGCAATGGTATGTTAATAAGTGGTCTCTATTTAAATGTTTTTTTAAAACAGAGAAATGAATCCTGTATGACAACCTACCATTGAGGGACAACCGTCAGTACACACTGATAAAAGTTTGTTTAGGTCAATTTTGTATTTGTCAAAAAAAAATAACTGCTTGAAAAAAATGTATTCCTCGTGTCTGACCTGTCATAGGTATTAGAGTTAAAAAATGTTCCTTTATAATCCCTATCTTATTACGATATTTAACAAATAAAAGCAATTGAGAGGTGGAACTAAAATCTGTGGACGAATGAAAATATCCATAATATTAAACTTTAAATAATATATTTTTTTTAAAACAAAGTCCAGGACCTTTGGAGCAATTTCATCGAGAGTACAAAGGAGCATGTATACAGACATTTCGTTAACTCTCCTAACACAAGTAGAATCGGAAAGTTGTAACTTTTGTATGTCACTTTTTATCTGTTTTGCATTTGTGAATTTAGAAAATAATGTGTCAAAAACGAATAGAAAACACTCCTTAAAAATCTCTGCATCGGCAAACGGTTTCATTTTGCGTGCTAAAATTTCTGCTACTTCATATGATGCTTTTGTTATCAATTTATTTTCTCTTACAGTGTCCAATATCATTTTCCGTTCAGACACTTTTGACATTTTTAATGTTATTAGTTTTTCTGCTCTTAATTTAGAATCTGTAGGATATTACTTCCTTACTTACTTACTCATGGCACTATCGAACCCGTAGGTTCATGGCCGCACGGACATAAGCTCTCCATACATCCCTATCCTGAGCTAATGCTTTCCAATCATTCCCTGTATAATCTACTTCCCTCAAATCATAGTTAATGTTGTTTTCCCACCTCATTCTTGGTCTACCAACTGGGCGTTTTCCCTCTGGCTTTCCTACAAGAAGTTTCCATGCACGTCTTTCGTTCCCCATACGCGCAACATGTCCTGCCCATTGCAGTCTACGGGACTTAACTGTTCTTATTATATCTGGCTTCCTATAAAGACCATGTAGTTCATTGTTATGTAGTCTTTTCCATTCACCTGTCTGTTCATCTCTCTTTGGTCCAAAAATTTTCCTAAGAACTTTATTCTCAAATACTCGTAATCTCCTTTCCTCCCTTAAAGTAAGAGTCCATGTTTCGCACCCATATAATATAACCGGTAGAATAATAGTTTTATGTATTTTCAGCTTAACGTTTTTTGAAAGGAGTTGGGACATCAAGAGCCTCTGCAATGCATAATAGCATGCATTTCCAGAATTGAGCCTATGTTTAATTTCTTTGTGCATCTCATTCCTATTTGTGATTATTGTTCCTAGGTATTTGAATTCAGCCAATTCCTCAAAATTTCCCTCATTTGTCATTAGCTGTCCATTTCCATTATATACTGAATTTCTACGTGTGACCATATATTTAGTTTTACTGATATTTACTTCCAGTCCTAATTTCTTAGTGTTTCTCAATAGTGTGTGCGTGTTGGCCTTTAGTATCTCCTCGCTATCGGCCAGTAGTACTACATCATCAGCATAAACTAACAGCTTATTAATACCATTCAGTTGTAAGCCTTCCTCATTCTCTAAAGATTTAATGGCATGCTCTAGTACAAAACTAAATAGTAGAGGAGATAGTGCATCTCCTTGCTTCAACCCATTCTGGATTTCAAAAGTGTCTGAAAACTGTTTGCCTACACGCACCCTACTCGTTGAGCCATTTAGACACATTCGTATAAGTCTAACTAACTTTTTAGGAATTCCGAACTCCAGCAGGATACCATATAACTTCTCCCTCTTAATTGAATCATATGCTTTTTTGAAGTCTACATATAGTTGATGTACAGTACCATTATATTCCCATTTCTTTTCTAAAATCTGTCTTATACTAAAAATCTAATCTGATCTGTTGTAATCTGTAGGATATTTGCACTCAAAATTTGAATGCACCGTTTTATAATGCCTATTAAGATTAAATCGTTTATAACCTTGAACTACGTCTCGACATAATAAACGCTTCGCACTGCCTTCCTTTTTAGCAGGTTTGAAGAAAAATTCATGCTCCCAAGTATCTTGAAAAACTCTTCCTTCATCTTCGAGTTTTCTCTTTTTCCCTTTCGAAAAAACACCAGCCATTATTAAACACTGAAATTCACTTCACTTCACTTCAACTGATTAGGTAACACACAGTATTCAGTCTCTTGTTGATAGAAACTAAATTGTATAATATTTCATTGTGAAAGATTCGGACGACAATGTAAAAGTTTAAACGGTTTTAAAAACAAACGTACACACATTCAAAACCAATAACACTAGCCAGGACATTGCATTGCATTGTTGAACACGTGCGGTACTGTACTGCTCGGAATGACACAGGGATATCCAAAAGTTTTGTAGAATTTCAATAAAGATAATATTATTTTGTACTTAGACTTTAAAATTTAAATGTAATGTAATGAAGGTAAAATTATTCCAAGAGCCTTAATAAATATCTTGAAGAGCCGCATGCGGGCCGCGTAATGATTACCGCTGGTTTATAGCGATGTCTTCCATAGAGTAAATATGGGTCTGGGTGGAAATGAAACATCTGGATTTTTTGCTTTGAGGAATAAGATATATTTTGGAAAATCAACTAGAAGTATAATTCTCTTCTTAAAATAATTGGGAGATTTTTTGGAAAACCATCTGACCATCATAATCACCCATATCACATTATTTTTTTTTATTTTGAGTTTATGCATGAATGTTATATAATGTTTTCTGTGACAGGGGTGGCCGCGACAATCAGCTGATTGACTGATGTTTGCAGGTTGGAGAGTAGCGATAATGAAACGTAGAGATGACGAAATTCGTGTGACGTTTTAAGGAACGTATTGCCATTATTAGATGTTTCGATTTAGAGATGATGTGATGGACTGGCGATTAAGGATCTAACGGTCTTACAGGCTTTCTGATAACCTGTGCCCAGTGTACCTTGTGTGGTCAAAACAGTTTGTAATGGGGTATACAGTTAAAATATAATCTCCGACAGATATCCTTGTGTAAGGTTTGATATACATTGCACACTTAAACGTGCCTATGAATTTAAAAAAATGAGAGAGAGAGAGAGAGAGAGAGAGAGAGAGAGAGAGAGAGAGAGAGAGATACCTGATCGAGATTATTGTTAGAATCTGTAATGACAATTAAATAATCTACTGATAAAATACGTAGTAAGATTTGTTTCCAATAATATAATTTCATTTAATGTACGGAGTTATAATAACGTTTATATATATATATATATATATATCATTTATATATATATATATATATATATAACAACGTCAGACTTAGTTCATGGTGTGACCACTAATTGAAGTAACAGACGAATATATACTATTGCATTTAGACCGTCTTCTAAAATTGCTATGATATTAGATCTAACAATCCGTTTTAAGACTCATAGTGGCCAACCTGAGGAAGAGCACTGTGAATTGAAAGCCATATATGAGCCAACAATTGACTATTGCAAGATAGCGTAACTGTCACTGGATTGATGGTTGGGGCAAGAGATACTATAACTTACCAGGATTCTTAGCTAAATTTTAGAATTTCTTAGATTTGGACAGTGTGTTTCTTTCTAAAATTGCCATCACTGCCATTAGAGGATCAATTTCAATTTTAAGAAACCATCTTTACAAAATTTCTACTTTATAGCATGCATACTTCAATTACGGTTTGAAATATTTAATCTGTTTAAAAAATGTATTTCATCAATTTTAAAAATTGTTTGTATCACTTTGTCCTTGAGGCAATTCTCTAATGAGAAAGTTGTATATAATAAAAAAATAACGAAAATGCCATTCTTTGGTATTAGTGTAATATAATATACAGCACGTCAAAGAATTCGACCGATAAAATCGGAGGGATTGCAGAGTGTATCTTAGACAAACATGGTGTATTTAGTGAGCTGTGGTGCACCAAATGTGTAGAAATAAGATGTTAAAGGTACCTGGTAAGTCAGTCGTCCTCAACTAAATTATTAAACTTCCTCAAGTAGCTACGATATGGAGGCCTTTCAAAAAACATTGTTTCATAGCTGTTACTGATGTTGTTGTATTAGTTGTACAACGGGTTTAGGTCTGCGGGTGTGTTCTCTTTGCTTCTTTTAGAATCTCTACATCTTCAAGGATACTGATCATTTCGTTGTTTTACTCTCCGTGTAGGAGTGGTGTTGTATTATCGATTTATAAAACTGATGACCCGTTTCTAGTATGTGTTTTGCAAAACTTGATTTTTACACGCTTTATATTAGCTTGACCTGTATCTGTCTATGTAACAGACCTGTATCTATGTAACAGAATCTTTCAACACGATTTTCACCCAGATAAAAACATTGGATCGACTTGAAATTTTGTATACTTGTAAAGGACCATTGACAATATAATAATTTCATTTTTTCTAAAATCCTGGCCGGAATCATCAGAAAAATAAAAAAATAAAAACCGGTATAATAGGTTGCGGACTTACCACTTTTTAGTCAATCGTTGTAAGAGCTCAGTTGGTAGAGCGGTGGACTGTAGTGGTATATAATTTCAGTAATCCATAGGTCGCTGGTTCAATTCCGGCCAGGAGGATTTTTTTAGAAGAGTATTAAGCAATTGCATTTTCATGGGTTTCCGGTTTATGACAATCAATTAAACTAAAAATTAAAATAATAAATAATAGTTTAAAAAACTAAAACAACAGGCTTTATTAGAAAACCAAAGTAAAAATAAATAATAGTTTAAAAAACTGAAACAACACGCTTTATTAGAAAATCGAACTAAAAAATGGAAAATAATTCTAATTTTCAACACGTTTGTGATAAAATTAAAGTGGTCAACAGAAAAATCATCTCCAACACATATAGAATAAAACTAGAGTTGTCTACAAAAAGAAAGTAATTTTACCATCAACAGTGTTTTTAACAATTATTTTTCTTCGTTATTAATACAATTTTTGAAATGTTCAGAGTAACTTGTGTTGAAATGTCTTGTTGTTATGTCTATGTAGAACTGTTCGCACTTTAGTTTATAAACGCCTTTACTTTCGTATTTATTTGTTACTTCTATTTTATTGGATACTATGTTGTTGAGTTTGTTATTGGTTTTGAAAGCGATTTTAATGTTTTATCTCGTTTCCTGGTCGAATTAACTAATTTGGTCGTTTCATTTCCTGTATAAGTTAAATGTGTTGAATGTCTAGAAAGTTGTGAGTCTTAACTACTCAATATCCCAAGGGCTTCCTAAGGCCTGCAGTGGGATAAATGACACCACTTACAGCAACTAGCCGTGATATAAATTGGAAGTACGTGCATTTTACGTAATATATCTCGAGAAAGACGTGTATATCTTTACATACCCACTTTCTTCATGAGCTTTCATTGTGTGTTTTTATAAACTTCATTGTTTCTTAACTTTTATATTAAATTAACCTAGTCGATGATAATGATTAAGGGAAACAAACAATTAAAAAATGTATGATTTTGAAGTCTGAGAACAAATACATGTCCTGCAATAAATTAAAAAAAACATAGAGAATTGAAAAATATTGATAACATGTATATTTCAAAAAATATTTAACCTGGAATTTATAAAAAAAATATAAGCAATAGATGGAAGAGAGTTGTTGATGTGTAAATGTTCATATAGTGACAATGTTAAAAGTGATAAATACAGCGTCTAAGACATTACGCCTTGTCGCAGAACATGCTCTGGTTCGAGTCCCTGTGTGGAAGAAATTTACTCACTGAATGTCGGCTAGTGTGGAACGGTGTCCACCTAGATTTGTGAGCAATTTCAGTTGTATTATATGTATAACATTTTGGGAATCCGACGGTTGCCCACTTATCACACATAGCTGTAACGTCTACCTCTCTGTTATACCAAGTGCCTTGCACACTTATCGCTCCATGAGTTTAATTTAGTTTAAAGAAATGAATGGCTACATTTCAAAGCATAATAACAAAATGTTAACTAAATAAGGTAAAATAGAATATTTGTAAATTTGGAGTTGAATTTTTACTTTGTTGATGAGCTAGCTATATCAGCCATTTAAACGATGATGAATATACATTTGAAAAAAATATTTATATTAACCTGTTAAAAAAAAAAGCGTTTGCCATTGATCTCTCTAAAATTCTTAGCAGTATGAAACAATTTTAATTTCAATTTGTGAAATATTAGTATATTAATGATTGAATATATGTTTAAGTTTCACATTTAGTGGCGTTGCTTCGTAACGTACTCGTTATTGTATAACTTTTGTTACATAACAAATGTTTTACGGAAGTTATCTTCGGTCCCCGAACATCACCTGGCCATAGTTATCATATTCGCCGTGTTTAGTATGAATGGGTGTATTTCTTCTTAATGTTGTTTTGTCTTGGAGGAAGCCCTTATATTGAGCTGATCACTCATTCGAGGAAGCCCTCCATATCCTTGTGTGGTTAAAAATGTGTGTGTGTGGTCCACAGTTAAAATCCTTCTTCGGACAACTTTAAGGCCCGGGTGGCGTGTGGTACATAAAAGTGCCTTACGTACAAGGTGTGAGGTTAAACAAATGGAATGGATATATATATTAAACTACACGTAGCGGAAAAACTCCATATTGAAAAAAAAAATTAATTATTTTACTCGTGGAATCAATTAAAATATTCTCATATCATAGCCTTATTTTGATAAAAATGTGACACCAGGTTAAAATTTTATTTTGATATTGGGTGGAAGTTCAAAAAAATGTTTGGTCCAAAGGGAGATGAACAAAAAGGTGAATGGAGAAGACTACATAAGAGTGAGCTATGTGGTGTTCACAGGAAGCCGGATATAATAAGAACAGTTAAGTTTCATAGATTGCGATGGGCAGGACATGTGTCAAGAATGGGAACGAAAAACGTGCACGGAAGCTTCTTTATAGGAAAACCAGAGGGAAAACGTGCAGTTTGTAGTGTTTTAAATAAGACCATCAACATCAACTAGAACAGAAAAAAATTCATTAAAATACTCTGAAAAAAAAAATGGTCGGAAACACGTTGTATAATTTTCTGAGGCAATATACTACAATCCGTGAGGTCGCGAGTTCGATTCCAGATGAGGTCATGGTTTTTACCAGTTGACCAACATTGTGGTAGGGACATGTCTGTGGGTTCCACTCAGCCTCTAAAATCAATCACTACCAGATATACTTTCTTGACTGAAAATGTGTATCACGCAGTACTGAGATAAATAGTCTCCAATTGTTTAAAGAGACGTCAGCTATAATCTCCTACTATTTCAATAGGTGTCTGAGACCTGTAATGGGATCGCTTTACACCTTCACAAATATATAACTTGCGGTGATGAGTGCTTTCACCAGATAACTTGATGCCTTTACATACTCACTTCTTTCAAGAGGTTTCCTGATGTTTTATGAAATTTGTTGTGTTAACTTTTACATTAAACTAGACCTAAAACATTATGTTGATCTACCGAAATAACTAACTTATGTAGTGTATAATATTGTAGTCTGAGAACTAATGAGTGTCGTGTATTAACTTGCAAAACATAGAGGATTATTAAAATCAATAAGATCGATATTATAAATAAGTAGATAACCTGCAGTTAATGAACAAAGCAAACAATAGGAGAAAGAAAATCATTAATGCGGAAATTTCCATATAATAATTAATACTGGAATCGAAAAATCCAACGACCTAATGTATCATGTCTTGGCACCGGTCCACAAGACCCTATGGAGAAGAAATTTTCTCATGGAATATTGATCAGTAGGAGATCGGTGTTCTTGGGAAAACGGCCAGTTGGTAGACCAAGAATGAGGTGGGAGAATAGCATCCATGATTTGAGGGAAGTAGACTATACAGTGGATGATAGGTAGGGATGCATGTAGAGTTATTCCGTGCGGTTCTATAGAGACAGTGAAGTAGCTCTAATATGCAGCGACTATGAGACATCCTGACCACATACTGTTTACACTATGGATCACTTTACACACTTTTACTTACCTTTATAAAATATCACAGGAGGTCAGATATTAAACCTTGTTTCCGCCTGTTAAATATTCATAATCGCATTTTTATTCTATGAAACGTTATATGAATTTAAACTTTCAAATAATTAGACAATGGGTGTGTAATATGCATACAATAGAGAATATTTATTTTCTTCTTTTCTTATGTTCTGTAATCTACTTGGTATATTGGCGCAATACCGGTTATAATCTGTTCTAAGGTTCAGAAGCTGAAACTCAACTCATGTCTTTGGATTTTCCACAGGTTAAAAAAATGAAAAATTGGGGTTATGTGAGCTTTCCCAGATATTAATGAGGAAAGACCTTTACCTTCATATTCTGTTTTCATTCAATGTATTTCTAATGATTTATTAAATTTAGTTACTTTACTTGCTTTTACTTTAAATTAGAAACCTACAATATTACGTTGATCTATCAAAACGAAACACAAAACTTGAACAAATAAGCATAATGTCCAACTTCAAAAAAGTGAAGAATTATTAAAAAATATATATCAATAAAAATATTAACAATTAGATGTTGACGATCTGACTATATTACACTCGTATATTATCTACCTGTCCACCGCTGCGGTTTCGAGGTAGTGTGCTGCCTTGTCACGCAACGGGCCCGCGTTCGATCCCCGGTCGGGGCAGATCTCTGGATGAGGTTTTATCGGGGTTTTTCCTCAGCTGTAAAACAAATTTCAGGAAGCTTAGGGCCCAACGGTCTCCGAAAATCATCCGGCCATCATTGTCAACATCATGCTTCACCGGTGTGGAAAGCAACGGGAAGCTACCACACCTAATTCCCTATTAAGCTGCAAAGTATAGCATGAAAATGCTGATTGCAGCGAAAGACCTGCCTACGGGCAAAATTACTATGAATGGGTTATCTACCTCTGTAATAGGGAACAAGTTGGCTGTCGGCTGATGGCCTATCGCGTCATGGAATTTAGTTTAGTTAAAAGAACAGGAAGATTTAATTTTGAAGCAGAACAACAATATGTTCTCTAAAAGCATGTAAAACAATATTTGTAATTTTAGGTTTAAAATTGTTACATTTTCAATCAGTATCAACAACATAAACTCCAATATAGTCCAATATACAAGTCACCTTAGAAAAAGAAAAAGATAACAGCATAGCCTTTCTGGACATCTCAATCAGAAGAGAAGAAGATGGCAACATTTATCACACCATATATAGAAAACCTACGCATACTGACAGATACATTCATAAAACCTCCAATTCTCACCACAAACAGAAACTTGGTATCATCAAAACATTGACAAATCGCGCCAAGAAACTTTGCCATCCTGAATTATTAAAGACTGAAATCAAACATCTCCGTACAGTATTCACAGCCAATGGATACACCAACAAAGAAATCAAAGGAGCAAACCATCCCAGACGATACAACAACAACGACTCAGAAGAAAAAACGTCAGCCAGGGCATTCTTACCTTTCATCAAGAATGTAACTGACCGAATTGGAAAACTGCTAAAGAAAGAAGACATAAAACAGTATATAGGCCTACCAGGAAAATCAAAAACCTCCTCAGAACTATTAAGGAACAACTTCATCCTCATCAATCAGCAGGCATATACAGGATCCCGTGCAGTTGCGGCCAAGTGTATATAGGCACCACTAAACACAGCATCACAACCAGACTTAAAGAACACGAAAGATACAGCCGTCTTAAACAAGTGGAAAAGTCGGCAGTAGCAGAACACTCTCTACTTGAAGGCCATACAGTACAATACAACAACACAGATATATTATCTAACTGCACAAACTATTTTACCCGTCTGCAACGAGAAGCCATTGAAATATTCAAACATCAAAATAGTTACAACAGAAAAGAAGAATCATTAAAAGTCAACAAAGCATGGATACCAGTCTTAACCAAAGCCAAATGTAAACCCTTACGAGAACAATCTACTAGAACATCAGAGAGCAACCTCATTGGCGCAATGGAAGACCCTAATGCTAACCAACCAGAAGGCAGATACAATTTACGAAGTAACGGACCGCGTAGAGAACACGTCCCGGATACATGTATAGATAGAGCAGGTAATCGATAAAATTGCCAGTCTCAAGACAACCCTTGAGGATGCCGGACGCAGTCTCTGGCGAAACGTTGGGGAACTACAAGCCTCAAGACCACGGCCAACAGCTCGGAAATCTTCTGTAAGATCATCATAATTTTATGACGGTTCAAAATGGAAATATCTCTCCCAGTTAAAATACTCCCCGTAAGATGTTTTTAGTGAAATTGTATCCCGAATAATCTCACAAGATCAAGAAGCATCGGCAGAAATGCAAACACCAACAACATCCTCGACATAAAATCCTACTGTGGAGGAGGAAATGATACTATTTCTCAAGCGGAAGGAACGATAAAAAAAACTCCAGAAAACGAGACCGACGTGCTAGAGATGTTGATAGTGAAATGGGATCTAACTCCAAGGAGAAAACTAAATATCAGTATGAATTAATGAAAGTGACTCGCAGTCACCCGGCAACCAGAAGAACCAGCCTTCGTTACCGACGTTACCAAAGATTCGAAAAAATCTATAGAAACGCCCAGCATAAAATTAAAATCCACAGCAGATGAACTTCCAAGAGATCCCCGCTTAAGAAAATTTCATTTATGGTCGTAACAAAGAAATTACGAAAAAAAGATAATGCAGATGGAATAGCTGATGTTCCTGATGACACCGATAAATTAATTTACAAATATTACCAATTCGATATAATAAATTTGTACGATGCATGGAGAACTGCACTTATCTATTTTAATGTACTTATTTTATATCCAATAGTCGACTTACAGATTTACACACACTTTAGGCCTGACGAAATTAACGAATACACTGGCAAAGTAAACACTGATCTCAGACATATATCTTTATGGTCCAGACAATATGGGCTAAAACTAAATGTAAACAAAACGCAACAAATAATTATCGAACATCCAAGACTATTAAACTCCATAAACAATGGCCATATGACGACTATCATATTACATAACCAACAAATTCCTTATACCGACGTCGTTAAAATCTTGGGACTTTACCTAGATTCTGATTTAAATTGGAATGCCCAAGTAAAACAAACATCTAAAAAGATCTTCTCCATAATGCATTCCCTAAAGCGTCTCAACACTTTTCTTCCTACAGCTCTTAAAATAATTTTAATTCAAACCTTAGTCACGCCGCATTTTGACTATTGTGAATTTCTACTAACTGACATAGGTGACGGATTTTCGGACAAACTGCAGCGTGTCCATAATATGTCTACCAGATTCATATTTAATGTTCGAAAATACGATCATATTTCTCCACTATTCCACGAATTGTCATGGCTACATCTAAAAGAGAGAAGAAAATCGCACTGTCTAATTCTCTTATTTAAGATCCTACATACCTCGACTCCCAATTATTTATCATCTCGTTTCAAGTATCCAACCATAACTTAACGTACGCTCACAACATAGTCTCTTGCTTAATATAGGCCTACAGCAACATAGGACATCACATCACTCCATGTCATATACTATCTTCACTTCTCCTAACTGGAATTCTCTATCACACGAAATAACGGGCTGCCGGACATTTTAAAAGAAATCTAAATTTATATTTGCACTAACCTCGACTTCATCATTACCCAGTGTAAGGTATATATATCAATTCATGTTTCTCGTATAATTTATCATATTTATACTATTATCATAATTATTACTGTTATTATTATTATTATTATTATCTTTCTTCTTCTTCTTCTTCCTTCCTTCCAAGGGCTGTTACGATCCTATAGAAATTTTTCCCTCCAGCGTTTTCATAGGACGTACTCTCTGATATATAATTATAAACAGCTTTGGGAATCCGATTTGAACTCATTCTTTCTAGATGGTGTTTTCCAATAGGTTGGTACTGTTAATATATTCCAAAAATTGGCGTAGTCTTCAATTCTTTTAAGATATCGGTGTTCCTTTTCCGATCCCATCTGGTGTAACCAGCTGTTCTGCGGAAGAATCTCATTTCACAAGCCGTTATTCTGTTTTCATCTTGTCTATTTAGTGTCCATGCTTCACTACCATAGGTCAACACTGGTCTAGCCAAAGTGTTATATAAACGTAATCTGGTGTTTTTTTGTGCAAGGGATGTGTTTCATAACTTGATTAATAATTCCCAACTTTTATTATAACGGAATAATTTTTTCAGGGATATCCATTTCATCCCAGATGGAGAGATGATATACAGGTATTTAAATTGATTAGATCTCTTCAAAATTTGTTCTGGAGACAACTTTTACCTTGTATGGGGTCCTCCCATGAAATGCCATAATTTTAGTTTTGTTAATTGATATTCCATATTAAATTGGCACCTATTTTTTGTAAATTATAAATTGATCGTTGCAAATCACTTTCGGAAAGTGCCAGAAGTGCTGATAATCGTCTGCAAAAAGAATAGCATTATTTATTATTATTATATTACTTATTATTGCAAGTATTATTATTGTCGTATATCAATTTGTTTTGCATATGAAATTTCACATTGCAACGTTTATTATCTATATTGTCAACTATTTATTGTGATTTGTGTCTGGTTGAAGTGGAAGGAGAAGGCCTTATGACCCTAACTCTGCCAGAATAAATAAGACAGTATTATTATTATATTATTATCTATTATCTATTTATTATATAATTATTTGTCTTATAGTGAGAAAAACCTGAAAAAATATCCTGCAAATTGCCTCTGCGTACGAGGAGCGCGCTACCCGAGACCTTGGTTCGTTTGAGTAGTTAATAGGGGCAGAGGGAATTCTCGTTAATCCAGCATCGCGTCATAATTAGATGACGAGACATTTGACTACTTATCGTTTGTAATTTAGAGTGAATTTGTTATATTTTCCGATATTTGGGAATTTACTTGCAAACAAGCGAATGAAAATTTTTTCAGCGGGTGCTGGATTATGGTTACCATATCGCGCCTCAGCTCCGAAATTACGGGATCAAAGTTTTCCGCGGTTTTGTATTTTTGACCGAAAACTCCTGAGTAAATATTCGTACGGAAGGAAGTAAGTAGCCGGATTCGTGCCAGATTGCTTGAACGTAACGAGAACCTCAAATTTGTAAGCGTTCTCTGACAAAAAATCCTTATTTTAAGTACGCTAATGATCTTAACTGTAAAGAGCGTTCAGAAATTAAATTGAAAATCCAATAGATATAATTCGAGCTATGAAAAAAAACAGCATAGACGGAGGAACAAGTGATGTGGAAATTTGTATACAATATAATCTATAAAGTACGAAGCATAAAGATCTACAGCATAGTCTTGACGAGAGTGCTGTGGAACGCTGCGCTGGTTCAACTACCTTTGACAAACAATATTTTTGGGGAAACAAAAATGGTAATCAATGTATCGTGAGGATTGATTCCCTAATACCTAGCGACGGTAACTGTTAGGAGAGTCGACCGCTGAAGTGTACAACATTCTGTCTGGATTATCGTGTACCTCTGGGTAGACCAAATGTCTTAAAGGCTATAGCGTCAAGGATTTTAGTTTTCAAGAACGGAGTGGGTTGATTTTAAAAACAGAATAAAATTGTATCTTAAGGGTTTTAAACAGAATATTAGTAATTTTAGAATTAAATTCTTGTAATAGATAAATGAGTTAGTGTTTCAGATACCGATGTATATAATTATACAATTACGTTACGTGAAATCACCTTAAGAAGCATTTAAAGATGTTGATTTGGTATGAAAATGTATTGAATATTTACCGTAGAAGAAGCGTTGTCCATTGGTCTATCTAAAAAAACAGTCTGATACTACATTGATAGGTAATATTTTCGTATTCCATTATTTCTGGGATTAAAAAGTTCACACTTACGTCGGCGCTAGTTTCGAATGTGGTTTCAAAGAAAATATACTCTGTGAAGTATTAATTTCAAATATAATATTTTAATTTGGAATATTTTTCAACGGAACTCATCGGAATCTTATTAATGTTCCACTGTAATATTTTTCAAGTGCTCTTCAGTGGCGTTGCTTTGGCGGACGTTGTTATTACGTCATCATTTTTGTTATTATACAATCAGACGGATCTTAGGCCGTATAAAAGTTTTATGAAACGATTGTTTTAAACTGAAACATTTGACGTAATGTAATTAGTGGGGAAAAAGTTTCATATCTATTAAATAACAAATTACACTACTTTCTCATGTTAATGTTTTTGCCCAATGCACCAGGTGTCTTTTATACATTATGTTTCTTTCTTTGGAAGCTTATTAGGTTGGGGGTTGTAAGGCGGTAACGTTTTCTCGAGGACATGCTGGCTGATAACGATAATGAGTGCAAGGAAATCCTAACCCGCATCCAATTCATGGACATATTCAGGAAAATTCCTTAAGGAAAAATCCTGTGGTCTGACGGGATCGACGGGACCTCGTGAAAACTGACCACTATACGTGAGGTTGTCTCATGTTTAATTTCGGAGAACATATTTATCTTTAGAGATTTTGATTTAAGTTACTATTTAAATCATTCCATTGGGAATGTAATCTAGTACGATTAGAGCAATATTTCTTCGTCTTGTTTTTGCGCTACATCACATACGACTAGAATCAAATTTACAGGAGGTCTGTGTAGTCTTCACGCATACCATTTTGAGTGTGTTTTCATAAGGGAACTAATGACGGATTTTGTGACGTATGTCAGAAGGCTTAGGAATATTTTTGTTTACCTTTTTCACTAGCTTTGAATTGAATATTCCTGATCTTAGCTGTTGAACGTGTTTGTGTTCGTAACAAAAAGTATATTTTACTATGTGCGCGTGCCATGTTTCTATCTGTATCCCATTAATTGTATGCGTCATAATGCGTAGTAATTTGCGCACGCGTCTTCTACCGGGTGTATAAACAGTTCACTCCGCTAGAATCTCGCTCCCGAGCTTCCAGTGTCGTCGCACTTACGTGTGGGGGTGCAGTGTACATCCCGTGAGCAATGAACAGTTTCATAGCAAAACAATGACAGCGGCATCCTACGGAAATGTATAAATATATTATACAACTGACGCTTTGAATATAATCTGTAT